>LIEC01011191.1:0-162179 GCA_001925005.1 Drosera capensis
ACTTGAAGTTTCTCTCAAACTGTTGATGATCCCAATTTTTATATCATGACACTAATCGCATGAAGGCCAGTGAAATTCAGTGCCCAAAACTTCTCCTCATAATAACGTATACACTACAGTAACTCTTGCTCCACTACAAAATTTCCTGCCAACAAACAAAACCCAAGAAAAAAAATATACTTAAATCTCATTTTCCCATAAAAAATCAAATTTTTTTTTCTTTCAAAAATCAAACCCGACCATCCCTCATTTCTCTCTTTCCTCTCTCTCTGTCCTCCCCTTTCTCTCTCATCACCGTCGCCGCCGCCGCACCACCTTCCCTTCTCCGCCGTCGCCTCCTACACCGTCCCTTCCTCTCCGTCCCCTAATCGCCGGAATCGGACCGAATCGGCGCGAGATCGAGTCGGCATTTTCCAGATCCGAGAGGATCGGATAAGGAATCAAATCGAAGAAGCAAGCAAGCAATGTCGGAGGAGGAGAAGTTGTTGAAGGAGGCGAAGAAGTGGCCGTGGGAGGATCGGTTGTTTCATAAGAACTGGAAGGTCAGGAACGACGCCAATATCGACCTCGCCGGTGTCTGTGACTCGATTACCGATCCCAAGGACCCTCGGCTCCGTGATTTCGGTGAGTAAAGGGACTTTTTAGGGTTTGTTTTGGTGTTGATGTGTGGGAATATGTTTGTTAGGGTTGGATTTTGAGTTTTGAGGGGAATTTGTTTGTGTAGGTCCGTTTTTGAAGAAGACGTTGGCGGATGCGAATGCGCCGGTGCAGGAGAAGGCGTTGGACGCCGTGATTGCTTATCTGAGAGCTGCGGATGCTGATGCGGGAAGGTGAGGAGGAAATTTCGGCTTTGTGATTGTGATAGTGTGCTCATTGAGTGTGATTGGGTCTTGTTTAGAGGAAGGTGTGGGGCTGGAAAATGGACATGATTTTTAGCTCGAGTGAGACTGTTTCTTTCAAGAATTGAATGTAATAGTCTGATCGACGGGCCAATTTAATTCTCATCCTCTGAACACTGAGAAATGTTATTGTGGGCAATTGCCATAACCATAGGCTAGTTGGTGTTAGTTGTACAACCTTTTGTTGGATGATCTCATGATTAGAAGAGAGATTTGACAATTTGATTTTGATCTTTTTAATTTTGGTTTTGTTGGGTATCTAGTGAGGATGAAATTTTGATGATTAAACACTTGAATGTAGATATGCAAAGGAAGTGTGCGACACTGTTGTGGCCAAGTGTTTAATTGGACGACCGAAGACAGTGGAGAAGGCTCAGATGGTTTTTCTACTATGGGTGGAGCTTGAAGCAGTTGAGGCTTTCCTGGTAAGGGAGTGAAGATTTTCTTCTGTTGGTTTTTTTTCCCTGATTGCTAGAGTATACAGCTTGGGATGACTAAGATTTCTAGTGGGGCGGAGTTGAATGCTTATAATTAGAGCTGTATCATTGCAAATATGCATGATTTGAATTAAGCACACTGGCAACAGTTAGTGTGTATGATCCCACATCGACTTTCTTAAGCTTCTTTTCATGTCATTTTTATTTTGATTTCTTTCTTTATGGTACACGGGAGAGTATGAAATCCTAATGTCTTGCACTATTCTCATAATTTAATGAGACACTGTAAGTAACTTGAAAGTATTAGAATCTTAGAGGGGAAGGATGTAGCATCTGATTTTTGAGCTATGACATGAACATTATGAAACAGAGAAACGAAGTATGACATCAACTTGAAAGAAAAGAGTATGTGACAGTGACTCTTGCATTAAAACTCGATGAATGACCAGTAAGCACTGCTATTCCTTTGAGCGACTTGACTTTTTACTTGAGAAATGTCAAGCGACCTTATTTGTGTCATCGTATGAAGGTTCAAGGCTGGACCAATTGTTTTCTTCTACATCCTTTATAACTCCAAGTGTTTCTTGCAATTATCATACATCGTTTAGCCACGGTCAGCGCACCTTCAGTTTCTTACCTAGTGCATGACTCTCAGAGTCTTCACTTCATTTTTGTTAGAAAAATATGATAAAAGATTGTGGCATGAGAGGATAATCTAGCAAGCATCAAATTTGAAGTTCTTAAATGACACTTAGTTGGAATGATTAGGATTCATAATAAAGCTCCTGTATGATAGTCAACCATTAGTCCCTCCTGGCCGGATCGTCCATCTCTAACTATCAAAGTCTGTTTTGTGAAATGAATAGATTTTTGAGCTTTAGATGCTGTTACTCAATTGTGAGATATGTGTCTACTTTGTCAAAGTAACAAACAAGGTAAACATGTTTTCAAAGAAGAAAAGTCGTTATTCGTTCGCCAGGGAACCTAGCATGTACGTGGGTTACCAAACATCTATCTTCTCTGAACATGAAAAAAAACCTTATATGGACCTTTAAAATTGCACCTTAGAATATAAATCTGTGCATATCCATCCAGATCATGGTTGTCAGCTTCATTTGGTGATCTTGTTGGATATGTGGCATCTATTCAAGGAATCTTTTTTTTTTTCTGTTTTCTGGACCATCTTTCTGCATCCTTTCTCTATTTGGAAGATTGAAGTTGAATGTGGATCACCCATGCTTTCTCAGCATGAGACAAGGGTGGTTCAGACAACTTGTTGGTTAGAGATAACATAATGATCCTGTGATTGTTTCACTAGTTATTTACTGTAGTTGATTGACCCATTTATGAGCTTGCAGTGTATATTTTCATGCTAAATGAATTAGCTTTCCTCTTTGCCTTGAATTTATAATATGTGCCTTTCGTCAGGATGCAATGGAGAAAGCAATTAAGAACAAAGTGGCAAAAGCTGTTGTTCCTGCTATTGATGTTATGTTTCAAGCACTGAGGTTTGTTGAATAGAGTTCCTTCCCGTGATGCAATTTCTTACTTTCTATGGCTATGCCAACTTTGATATGCCATATGCATTGTTTTTTTGGGGTAGCGAATTTGGCGCAAAAATTGTACCTCCAAAACGGATTCTCAAGATGTTACCTGAACTTTTTGATCATCAAGACGAAAAAGTTCGTGCTTCATCCAAAGGATTAACTCTCGAGTTGTGCCGCTGGATTGGCAAGGATCCAGTTAAATCTATTTTGTTCGAAAAGATGCGAGATACCATGGTATTTATCCTTTTTGTGTCAATCGATTCAATTTTAATGTTCTGTTCTTTAAAAATGTCACATTTTCTCCTTTCTAAGAAAAAAGAGTTGGAGGCTGAGCTGGCCAATGTAACCGGTGGTGCCAGGCCCACACGTAAAATAAGGTACAATTTGTTTCAGTTCTTCTGCTTACTGTTGACTTTGTTACTTGACATGAGTTGCTCAACCCATTATTGAAGACTTTCGTTGAGAAAATTTTAGTTCTTCTGACTTCTAGTATTGATGTCATTAGTGTCTCATCCTCTTGACACACAAATGTGCTCCTTCCTACCCGAATATGAATCTTTCATCAAAGGAGGCTTGTAAAAGTGCTTGCGCGGATATGTTTATCTGCATTGTCTGTGTTAAGATGCTACTGATATTTTGGGTTTTTGGTCATCATCTCATGCTTTTAAAGGAGTTGGTCTCATATCCTGGTTATAGAGTTGGTGTGACCTAAGGTCACAAGTTTGAATACTCCACCCCACATTTGTTATGGCACTCGTTCGACATTTGGTCTGTGGTGGACAAGTACATTGTTCACGCTTCAAACTCATGTAAGAAATTCGCACGAGGGAAGCTTGAGAATGCAAACTCAGGATCTACCTGTTCTCATCCCTTGTAGCAAAGCATTTAAAAAGAGCTGAAACTGATGGTAGAAAGTAAAAAAAAAAAAAAAGAAGAAACCTGTATCGTAAGAAAGGGTTTTGAACGTGAATATTATGAATTCCTTTGCATCCAATTTATTCCAATGATGTTCCCTTGAATAGGAAATGGATGAGAGTTTTGGATGATAGGAAACAAATTAACCTACAGTGTGAATGCCTCTATGTATTCCTCAGATCAGAGCAGGACAAAGAACCAGAGCCGGAAGCTGTTACTGAAGCTGTGGGCTCAGGGCCTTCTGTTGAATCTGCTCCCGAGGGTAAAGTTCTCTTCTCTCCTTCCGTTGATGTCAGTGTGGTATAATTAACTCACTTATTGTGAACAATCTTTCGATTAAGATTAGTTGATAAATGAATTAGTGAGTGGCAGGGAAAGTAATATGAAAATCAATGAAAAACAGGTTTGTTGAGTTATTTCTTGATCTCCTTCCAGCAATAGGTTTCCCCTTTGAGTTCTAGATATTGACGTCTTAATTTAGAGGTGGTATGCTACAGAGCCTGACTAACTCATGTGGAAATTGATTTTTGACGACTTCATGGTAGATTGCCTGTAATGGAAACTTTAAGTCTTCTGCTGTTCTTTGCCTGTCCCCTGTGGAATTTGCTAATGATGTGGTGTTCTCATACTCACCCAATTCTCATTCTCATATATATACAATCTGTTTTGACAGCACCCCCAGAAATTGACGAATATGAACTTGTTGATCCGGTTGACATACTAATACCCCTGGAGAAGTCAGGATTCTGGGATGGAGTGGTCAGTTCTCTTTACTTAAACAAGCTTAATGATGTTGTATGCTTAACTAATAGCTTGTGTTTTGTGTTTTGAGCTTGAGAATATGATCTCCTATGGAAAGGATTTGGGGAAATCACAGCAACAACTTTCCTCTTATAGTTCCTGGTGGTTGAGATCTTAAAGTTTCATGTTTTTTCTTCTTTCATTTTCTGTAGAAAGCGGCCAAGTGGTTAGAGCGTAAAGAAGCTGTTGCAGAGTTGACAAAACTTGCTTCCACAAAGAAAATAGCTCCTGGCGACTTCACTGAAGTCTGTAGGACACTTAAGAAGGTATTGCAAAATCCATGTGTATTTGATCCTTCCCATGTAATGGCATACTTTAATTATATCCTATGTCAGTTTTCACATGATCGATTCTCATGTCCCTGTTTACATTCGACCGTATTATCTTTCTGCAGGTCATCACAGATGTGAATATAGCAGTTGCAGTTGAGGCCATACAAGCCGTTGGTAACCTTGCTAGGGGCTTACGAACTCATTTTTCCGGGAATTCACGTATGCTATTGCCGATTTTGCTGGTATGTTAGTTTCATCCTTTAAATGTTTTATTTTTTCTGTGCCTGATCTGTTATTATGCTAAATGCTGTTTTTTTTTTTTTTTTTTTTTTGCAATGTTTCCTATCACTGGCATATCCTATCGCTTGTTCTACCTTATTAGTGTATCTGCCATTTGATAGCATCTTTTTTGTATGATAGATAACAGTAAGATATGTTGGACATACAACACAGTGGTATCTTTGATCCAGACGCTGAACTTTAGGACATTGCTTTGTATCTTCAAGTGTGTACTAGAGTCTTTAATTATGAAAAACTGTTTGGCGTCTTCGAGTGTAACCTAGTCTTTCATTGTCATCGTTAAAGAGTAAATTGAAGAGAGGAGAATATGATATCTCTTGTTGAAGAAGACAAAATCTATATTTATTGAGTTGTCAAATAGAAAATAGGAAACATTACTGTAGAGAAATAAGTTAAGTTGGAAACATACCATCTAGTTAATCAATCTAAATTAGGAAAGACAATATCTAGTAAATCTAACAACATAATTTAACATTCTAACTGCCATCCTGTTACATTGCAACGTTAAGTGTAAAAACAAGGATTCATTTAAAGAAAAGGCCAGAAAGCTATTTGACTTGATATTTACAATTCCTTACTATTCAACAACAACAACAATAGCAATGCATGTGTTTTGTGTGATAGGGTTTGAGAAGTCTTGCGACTTCTTACCTGGTTATCCCTGTTGCATATGACAAAGAGACTGTATCCCAATAGAAAATTCCAAACTAAAGAGAGAAAAACGATTGCAATGTGGATTTCAACCCACATGTCTGTAGCAATAAAAGGGATGCGAAAAGAACATTAACAATTATCTGGCACTTCATGAACTCATGAAGGACATTGTACTAGAGGACAATGATGTCATCATCATCATATTCAAGTAGCCGACCCCATATATTTGAATGGCTGCTGCTGTTGTTATAATCAGTAGCAATGAACTTCTCAGAAAGCACTCAATGAGGAACCCTTTCTTGAAGAATCATTAAATCATCTGGATATTTTATCTGCTTCTTGGACTGATGCTGAAATTGTTCGTTTCATTTCTTCCATGTTAATAGGAAAAATTGAAGGAGAAGAAACCAACTCTTACTGAGGCCTTGACCCAAACTTTGCAAGCAATGCATAAGGCTGGCTGTTTAAACCTTGCTGATATTGTTGAAGGTAATGAAACGATTTTGTTTTAACATGGGTTTCAAAAAACCTAACCAGACCTGAGCAGTTCGATCTTATGCACTCAGCATAACCTGGTAAATTGGATATGTTCTGTTGGATATATGTCGATTAGTTTCACATTTTGATTTCCGTACTCAGCATTTTACGGAGCCTAAAGATTTCCTCCTATTTTTTCAAATCTCTATACAAGAGCTAGCAATAATGCACACAACTATCACTATCATCGACTTACATCATTGGAGGCTTTTAACAGTAATTAGCTGTATCCTGGTTTGATTATTTTTCCATCCCACGGTTCTTCTGACTATCGTCAGAACTTAGAGGGCTCTCCAGTTTTCTAACTCGTGTTTACTTTTCCTGTTTAGTTGTTATTGTATGCTGCATCGTCTTTTGCAAATTCATAAAGGTTTATGCATGGCCTTCACCTATTTTGATATGTTGCAACTGATATCTAGCTTTTGCTTTGGCAGATGTGAAGGTTGCAGTGAAAAACAAAGTACCCCTTGTTCGCTCATTGACCTTAAATTGGGTGACATTATGTATTGAGACAAGCAGCAAGTCTATTGTTCTAAAAGTGCACAAAGATTATGTTCCTATTTGCATGGAGGTTTGTGTGTTTTTCCATTTATTCTCTCTTCAGATTATGTGTTAATTCTAGAGCGATCATACTAGATGTGAGGAGCAATCAATTTTCCTCCACATACTTTCTCTTGTTGCTTCAAAAAAGTTGTTATGTCAATAATATCATTGCTTTATTTTTTCCCATATTAGTGACGTGCAAGGCACTATCTTAACTTCTCGATTTTGCTTGAGCAACTTTTTTGTGTGACTGCTATGCTCCAGTGCACCTTGCCTTAGTTTTCACATTCTTTTATTGGCAAGCTAATGTTTGCTAAACAACCAGGGTATGATTAGTTAGTGATCCCTTTGAGAACAAAATAAATTGATTGCTTAAGTTAGGCCCTTTTAAAAATCGAGTTCTTTTACATGTACATTTATCTTTGAGAATTGAGATTGTATTCTCTTGTCGTCCTTGTTTTTAAATGATACCGTCAAATAAAACTTGCTGCTGCTGCTAGTTATGACTTTTCCCTTTTTTTATGCTTAGTTTTTTTTTTTTTTTAATTTCCTGTGTGAAGCTAACATTGGGGGCATGGGCATGAAATATTTTTAAAGATTGCTGAAATGGTTACTTAAACGACTTTATCTACTCAAGCGTGAGACTGATAGCTAAATCCTAATACATGTTATCCACTACTAAAGCCTTAGTGATGGATCCATGCCATCCTTGACCTTTTGCCTTTGGAGGTTGTTTTCAGGGATTGAAGTCATTTTGAAATGTGTTACGACTGTTAATGATCTGTATAAATGCAACTTTGATCTCTGATATTGGAAACGAAACTTGATGTTCAGTGTCTAAATGATGGCACCCCAGAAGTTAGGGATGCAGCATTTTCAGCACTGGCAGCTATAGCCAAGGTAGCTCTCTTAGCCGGTGAATTTGTTATTCTCACCATTATTATTTTTTGTCGGCTGGGCTTGAGCTAGATTCTTCTTTGTAGTTGGTTGGGATGAGGCCTTTGGAAAGGTCTCTAGAGAAGCTTGATGATGTCAGGAAGAAGAAGCTTTCTGATATGATTGGTAGTACAGGAAGTGATCCTTCTGGAGGGTCTGTCTCAGGTTTAGACTTGATATACCTTGAATAAATCTTAATAAAATCAGTTTTTCCTTTTTCTGATGCATGATATTTTGTAAATTTTCATGGTGTTTCAGCTCCAGGTCAAACATCAAATGGAAATGTGTCGGAGGTTCGATTTTCTATATAATCACTTCACGCCATTCATCTAATTAGATCTCTGTTTGTTCCTTGGATGTTTAGTTGTGCACGCAGTGCATCATCTACGAAAGATGCAAAAGCAATTTATAATTTATAATGCATCTGGTGATGTTCTTGTGACACAGTTGCATCAAATATGTGTCCCTATATTTAACTTTCAGTTTATTATTACTTCACTTGCATTTTCCTTTTCTCCAAAAATAGGACAGGTAATATTTTTTTGCTCACTGACCTATGGCCACTTTACTGCTAAAGGAAGCAGTATTTCCTAAGAAATTCATGAGGGTCCCTACTATTTAATATATAGCATGGACATCAGAGATAAAAGGGAGCTATTCTAATCACAGTAATGGAAACCTGCCTTGCACTCATTAGTCATTAGTTTTGATTTTTTCCCCCAGGCCAGTGTTATTCATTCCGAACATTAATTATAAAATTTTCTGTGCCTTGTGGCAGCATGGTAGTAGACGTGCCTTCTTATGTGTGAATAAGTGTCAGAACAAAGAGAGATGTGATGAAAAGTATATATCTTGAATTCCATCTGCTGATTTGGAGTTCTGCAGCCTGCTGTTTTAGGATGTTTGCTAGCAGTAGGGAAAATAGTTCACATAAGTATAGGCAGAAATTTTCTTGTGCTGCAATTCTAATATTATACTTGTTCTTTTTCAATGCCTTTGTAAATGTGTGGACCTGTATGGCAAAAATGAATAGAATACATCTTATTTTGGAACTGATTTCTGTAAATATTGAAGTCGACATTTCTCCTTGTGCTTATGTAGTATTTACTCCAATAGCCTTTCTTACTTGCATATAATCGTCAGATTGTCCATGGAACAGCATAGGCTTTACTATGTTAAAATTTACCATATTTGTGTCAGTGAAGGAATCTTTTTTCTGCCCTACCCTAATGTTCCTCAATGCCTTTTAATCTGCTGTTCAAATTCTGTTTTTGCAGGCTTCAGAAAATCCGTTTATCAGAAAATCAGCTGCAAGTATGCTCAGTAGTAAAAGGCCTGTACATGCAGCTGTGAGTTTTTCTTGTTACTCTCCATATCCTAGGAAAATAAAAGCTAGCCTTGATACTTTGGAGGCCTTTACACCTATGACTCCATTATTTCTGGCAGCCTGCTAACAGAAAAGGAGGTTCCACCAAGTCTGCATCCAGCAAAAAAGGTGAAGTAGCTGTCTCACAGAAAAATATGAAAGCAGTTGAACCTGAAGATATTGAGGTATGCTTTGTATTCTTCCATTTCTGATTTGTTTGTTTATTCTTTTAGATTATTTGTATTCATTTTATGCTAAAAAACATCCTTGTTTCTTTGGAATACAGCCAGCAGAGATGAGCCTTGACGAGATTGAAATGAGGTTGGGTTCTCTCATACAAGGCGACACTATCACTAAATTAAAGAGTTCTGCTTGGAAAGATCGACTTGAAGGTTCTTAGTTTTCTCCTTGTGTATTTCTTGAGCCTTTTGACTTTTCTGTCTATGTTTTGTTGAGATGGTTCTCCGAGATCGGAGCAGATCCACCAGGCACATCCCAATGTTATCGAAGAAATCAAATACTGTTCATGATCTGTACTTATTTGGATTGCCCATACTGTTCAGTCCTGATTTACATGGAATTTAAATTTTTCTTACATTCTAGATTCTAGCCAAAAAGAAATTTTGCTTTAAGCATATCGTGTTTAAACGTATTAGGTATTGTGATGGTATAGCATGCTTTTTTTTTTTTTTTTTTTTTTTTAAGAATCCATTCCAGGTCACTAAAGCTTTTTTTTTTTCAATGATAAAATAGCAACTTAGCCCTTGCCTTTTTTTGGTGAACTTGATTGTACTGTGTGTACTCCTTTAGATGTTAAGTGTTAGGTGTTGTAGAAGATGGCCCTTCTTTCAACTTAAACTATAGAGTACATGTAAAACGGGACGGCGGGTGGTGAAAATTTTATTTCGCTGAGCGGGAAGTCATTCTGCTACTTACTGTTCATTTAGCATAATGGGAATGTGCGAAACTTGTGTTGCTTTTGCTGTTATCGTTATGCTCTTTTGCTTGTGCTATTATCTAGTTGCTACTAATCTTCTCGGATCTTCATTAAATCAAAGTTCTATATTTATTTTGTAGCGATTGGTTTATTAAAGGAACAAGTGGAGGGTATTGAGGACCTGGATCCTTCGGTGGAGATCTTGATACGTTTGCTCTGTGCTCTTCCTGGGTGGACTGAGAAAAATGTCCAGGTTTTGGAACTTTGCTTTTATGCATGTTGGCTACTGCTTGCTTAACACTTTTATTTCTGGGATCCATGGTATTCAGTGTAGTTTGAAGTGCGTATTCCAAACTTTGAAAGTGCTCTCAGTACATTAAACAATCATGTGGGAAGAATATCAATTTATTGATTCAATAAATTTATTTAATTTCTATATTTTGGAGAACCGTATCCTGGTTGCAAATAGTTGGTTTTTGTAGTTGCTTATGCAGTGTACAAATCTTGGTTAGAAACTAAATGTTCGTTATCTTCTAAAAGGCTGCATATTCTGTGTTATTGATGGTCAGCGTCATGTCAGAGATAGTCTTTGGAATTATGCATGGCTCATCCAATTATACTATAAACATAAAGTTCCTTGCACGATGTTGAGGCTACCTTATATCCTGATGAAGCTACTGTTAGCTTTTAACAACTGACACAAACTGTGTTGCGAATTTTCTGGTGGTGTTGCAGCTGGCTTGTCTTTCGAACATTGGTTATCCTATCATAGCTAAAAATGAAGTTTCTGTTTTTGAAATGCAAAGCTTGAATCATATTGAGGTTTCCTTACTATTGTGTAGCCGCAAAATCTTTTACCTGGATACTGTAATGTGGCAATTGAAGTTAAGACAGTTAGCCAAAACTAAATTCTTCAAGCTTTCTGTAGCAGAAGTGAAAAGAAACACAAGTTATCATTGGCCTTATCATATGATGTTAATTATTTAACAGTCGTATCAATGTCGCATTGGCTTTTAGAAATCCAGATTGATGGATTATCTGTTGACATTGCAGGTCCAGCAGCAGACTATTGAAGTTATATCTTACATAGCATCCACCGCAAGGAAATTTCCAAAGAAATGTGTTGTATTGTGCCTTTTTGGTAAGCTATGTGGAATCGATCCACTATGCCCATTTACACTTGTTATTTGTAGTATTGGTGGCAGACATATGATTAATGTGAGTTAAAGGCCATGAGCGTTAAAGGCCACTCAAGTTTGTTAGATATGTGATATAACAAGTATGCAGTTTTACATATTGTAATATTTATTGGTTACATGAATTAAACATATAACTTAGGCATAAGTCTTTTTTCATCAATTGATGTATATTTTCTACTCGATGCAGGCATTTCAGAAAGGGTTGCTGATATTAAAACACGTGCACAGGCTATGAAGTGCCTCACCACCTTTTCAGAAGCAGTAGGCCCAGGACTAGTTTTCGAAAGAGTGAGGAATTTTTCTCTCTTTATTTTTGATCGAGCTATTTTAAGTCATTTCTCACTCATCAGTAAGATTTGTTCGTCCATTATTCTTGTGGCTTTTTACTGGCCAATAAATTGCTCTCTTTGAAGTGCAAAAAGTTGTTCAACTTAGCCTTTTAGTGAACTTTTAGAGAACAGGATGTTAGGTGGAACATGTTTTTGGATCTTCCTTCTTAAGCTTGATAATTTTGTAGAGTTTGAAATGTAGTGATGGGCCTTCAAGGCAAAAATAATTTTTATGGCTTCGAAATTCTGATAGATTTTGTCCTGAACATCCTTGTCCAAGTGCCTTGTTCAGATCATGCTTTTATTATTCATGAATTGCTGGTTAAATTTTCTGATTTTCTTTTTGTAGCTGTATAAAATTATGAAGGACCACAAGAACCCAAAGGTGCTGAGTGAAGGAATTCTATGGATGATCTCCGCCGTTGAAGATTTTGGCGTTTCCCATGTAAAACTGAAGGTATCTGCTATTCCCTTTAACCTCTGAATGAATATCTGTTTTGCCACTATGGCCCAATGTAGCTGTATTCTTGTTTCTTTCAATTGCAGGATCTAATCGATTTCTGCAAAGATACTGGACTACAGTCAAGTGCTGCTGCTACAAGGAATGCTACCATTAAACTTATTGGTGCTTTGCATAAGTATGTTGGTCCAGGTGAGACATATTTCTGTCATGGGTCATGTATTATTGTTGTGCTTCTTATCCTCGAGATACTTAATGTTTGTGCAGAACTCAAGGGGTTTCTCGTAGATGTCAAACCTGCGCTTCTTAGTGTACTTGATGCAGAGTATGAGAAAAATCCTTATGAGGTAACTGTAATCTTGTAAGCATTTCCGATTTCTTAGATAAATCGGTGCTTATTTTATTTTGTTTTGTTCCCCAGGGTTCAGCTGCAGCTCCAAAGAAAACCATAAAAACATCAGATTCTTCACCTTTGTCTTCTGGTGGATTGGACAGCTTGCCACGGGAAGACATTAGCGGGAAGATCACTGCTACCTTGCTCAAGAATTTTGAAAGCCCTGATTGGAAGGTATTTCCTTCAGTATACACAAACTTTGCATAGACAATACATATGGCCATATGTGAAGCGGTTAACATTGCTGCTGCAAATGAATTGAAGCAGTTATATACATAGTTATATAATTTTTGTGATGTCTTGTTGCATACAGACACGGTTGGAATCAATTGAAGCAGTAAACAAAATTCTGGAGGAAGCCAATAAGCGCATCCAACCTTCTGGAACTGGTAGAGCTGTTGTTTATTGTTTTTACGACCGTTCTGGAGCAGTCACTTTCTTTGCTTCTGTTCCTGTATTCCTGTAGCATATGTTTTGTTACTTTTGTATTCCGGTTTTGTTCGTTTCTTACAACTAGAGCTTGTCATCAGGGGAGTTGTTTGGTGCTCTTAGAGCACGTTTATATGACAGTAACAAAAAGTTGGTCATGGAAGCCTTGTCTACCATTGGCAGTGTCGCATCTGCAATGGGTTCTCCTGTTGAGAAATTAAGCAAGGTCGGACTTCAATGATTCTTATTTAACCCATGATCAGTATCGTTTCTTTATTGTTTTCGCTTTTCTTCTTGTTGTTTATGCTGGGCACTGGTTATGACAGGGAATTCTTTCTGATGTTCTGAAATGCCTTGGGGATAACAAAAAGC
Organism: Drosera capensis; assembly: GCA_001925005.1. NCBI lineage: Eukaryota > Viridiplantae > Streptophyta > Magnoliopsida > Caryophyllales > Droseraceae > Drosera > Drosera capensis. Next base: position 13,328 of record LIEC01011191.1, read on the forward strand.
AAATGAGGGAATGTACCATGACAACTTTAGAATTGTGGCTTGCAGCAGTCAACCTTGATAAAATGGTCGATTTCTTGTCCTATTGTTGAGGCTTGTATCTGTTATCTGTCATCCCTTATATAAATCAGTAATGTTGTATGTAGGTCCCTTACATGACTATAGCTCTGACAGAACCCAAAATTGGCGCGGAAGGGCGCAAGGATCTTTTTGAATGGATAGCAAAGCAACTGATTAGGCTGAATGACTTTCCTGATGCTGTGCATCTGCTAAAACCTACTGCCAGTGCAGTGGCGGTACTTAACTTGAATTGTTGATCTAATTACGATTAGAATATGTGCTTTGAGGCTAGTTAACGAGTCTAATTTGGTTGGATGCCAGGATAAGTCTGCTGATGTACGAAAAGCTGCAGAAGCATGCCTTGGTGAAATCATAAGAGTTTGCGGACCAGAATTGGTGTGTTCCTGTTTTGAGATCTGATGATGGTTGTTTTCCATTTATCTGCTTACTTGCTTAGTTTATGTTCATGCATGGGATTGTTTGTGTTGATCAGGTGACTAGGAATTTAAGAGATATCCAAGGGCCATCCTTTGCTCTTATTGTTGAGAGGCTGAAGCAGTTTGGCAGCGTTCCAGGTGTTTGACTGCTCTCTTCCTCTTAGGCATCTTTTTCCTTTTTTTTCTCTGCACTCTGCAGTTTGAAGTCCTCCCCTCTGATTATTAGCTTACTATTTCCTTCCCCTTTTGACATTGATTGTTTGTTGCTGAAGTACCTGACTTGACTGACAATATGGGAGCATCCTTCAAGGGGAGCTCCAGGGTTGGAAAACCAAGCTCCAACGGTGTTGCCGACCGTGTACCGAAACATGGGAACAAAACTGTTGCTACGGTATGTCGTAATTGACCTGGTTGTTCTAGACTTTTGGTGGTTGTATCGTTATGTGTGCACAATTATAATCAGTATTTGTGTTGATTTATAAGAGAGGTGCTGTCACAAGGAGTTCCCGAACAGAGCCACTTTTGTCTATTCATGAGATTTCTGTCCAATCCCAACCACTGTTAAATGTGAAGGATTCAAGCAAGGTGATTGTCTATGCTACTATCTTGTAGTTAATTCACATAAAGTTTTTTCTTGAAACACTACTTCCAGGATTTTTCTCAACCATTTATCTGTACAGGAAGATAGAGAAAGGCTGGTTGTTCGGCGATTTAAATTTGAAGAGCCTCGCTTAGAGCAAATCCAAGATCTTGAGGTTGGCATTGTTGATATTGAATACACAGATGTGTTTTTTCGTGGACGATTATCTACATATTTTTATTATCGCAGAATGGTATGATGGGATATTCTAGAGAAGATTTAAGTCGGTGACTTCTAAGTACTGATGTTTGTCCAAATATTTATTGTTGCAGAATGGTCTGATGAGATATTTTAGAGAAGATTTGAGTCGGCGACTTCTAAGTACCGACTTCAAAAAGCATGTGGAAGGCATAGAATTACTACACAGGGTAACTGACTTTGTCTATTTAGCATCAAGGATTCTAGAAGCAGTGATTTACATCTGTGGATTGGCATTGTCAGGCATTGCCTTCCATAGGAAAGGAAGTAATTGAGCTTCTGGATATACTTATGAGATGGCTTGTTTTGCGCTTCTGTGAATCAAACACAACTTGCATATTAAAGGTGTGTTGTGTCTATCATTTGCTTCCAAGCCTACACATATTTAATACAGTAATCTTTTTCCAGATACATGCATGGTATCACTTCTCCTTAACTCGTTCAGGTTTTGGACTTTCTCCCTGAAATGATTGAGATGTTGAGAAATGAGGCATACTCTCTGACTGAATCTGAAGCAGCCATATTTCTTCCATGCCTGATAGAGAAGGTCGGGCTTTTTTCTTTCCAGTGACTCGGTAAATTGTGATATTCTGTGCTTTCCTCCAAAGTTGTCATAGTGAAGTTACACTGCATGTTTTTTTTATAGTACCTGATTTTTGATAATGTTATACTAGTCATTTGAGTTTTGACATTGTTGGTGTCTCAAGTGCTATTGTGGTGCATAAGTATACCATCACGATGTAATGGTTATGTCTATTAATAAAACAAAAGGAGAAATAATGTTCTATCAAAATTCTACCTGATATCTTGTAGAACATCATGGAATGGTTGGAAGCCGATACTAGTTGGTAGATCCTTTTCTATGCGTATTTTTCTAGAGCTGTTTGCAGTGTTACTGTGGAATTTTCCAGTCAGCACTTGGTCTAACTTGTCCAACTTTTTGAGAATTGTTTACGATTTCTGAATACAATGACTCGTGTGATTTATTGCTGAGTTTTTGTGTGGTTGATATGGACAGTCTGGTCATAACATTGAGAAAGTTAGAGAGAAAATGCGAGAGCTTATGAAGCAAATGGTATCCATATATTCGCCAGCAAAATATTTCCCGTATGTTCTCGAAGGCTTGCGCTCAAAGAACAACCGGACACGTATTGAGTGTGTCGATCTCGTTGGATTTCTTCTGGAGCACCATGGAGGGGAGGTAAATCTTAGAGAATGTGATGTCCTATTATAAGGTTCTTGGTGGGTATTTTAACCTTGCTGTTTACATCTGCAGATTAGTGGGCAATTGAAAAGCTTGCAAATTGTTGCAAGTCTGACAGCTGAGAGGGATGGTGAAATTAGAAAGGCTGCTCTGAATACATTAGCCACTGGGTATAAGATTCTAGGTATGTACTATGGAGTAAGTGAATACAATCTTGATCAGACTTGTTTTCTTCTTTTCTCTTTTTTGAAAGATTGTTTTTACTGTGCCCTGCTACTATTAGGTGAGGACATATGGAAATTCTTTGGAAAGCTAACCGATGCCCAAAGAAGTATGATAGATGAAAAATTCAAATCTAAAGTACATATCTACTGTTCTTTATCTTCTTCTTCTTTCATTCTCCGTATAAATGTTTAGTATCTTTGTATTTGTTCTTTTCAATCATTCAGTTGTCTGTCTGTCAGGCTAGAGAGATGGACAAAAGAAAGGAAGGAAAACCGGGAGAAGCTAGAGCTTCTCTCAGACGCTCGGTCAGGGATAACGGGTATGCTTTTGCATCTCTATAGTCATTGGTTTTCAGAGAGCTAACTGAACATGCTGCTCTCTCTCATCACACAAATTTATGTATAATATGTTATGGTTTTCACCAACGGATGAATATATTGATAATGGTCTTGTACCTCTGTTGCTTTTTGTGCCTCACCCACCACCCAACGTTGAGTATCTTCATTCTTTACCAGCCACCATCGTATCAATTATCAAGGCTGTGGGGCCTTGCAGTTTCTCAATTTGGTTACACTCTTCTTTTTCGCACTAGCCATTCTGTCTCTCCTTTGCCATTATCCTTGTTTGTTTGTTTTTTGTTTGTTGGCTGTAATGGTTGATGATGCGCAGTTATCTGGAGCTCCAATATGGTCCCTTCATGTCATGACTTTTGATTGATTTCTTTAGAAGCTTTTAGAGAGCTTGCTTATCTTTATCTGCTATAGTTCTGATTCATGTGCCTCCCAAAATTTTGACAAACTTACAGGTCTGATGTGGCAGAACAGAGTGGAGAAGTTTCCAGATACATGTCTGGTGGATCTGGCCCAGTGTTTGCTAGGTATAACTTTATATCCTTCTGGCTTCCCAAATTCTTCACCTTGTTCCTCCATCTATACTCGGCTATACTAGCAATTGTGTTTTATTGTCTTTTGTTTGTTTCAACCATTACATGTTGCAGTTTTAGCAATTATTTTAAAACCTGTTCTTTGATTGCAGGGAAACTTATGCTCACCCTGAATTCCATATGGAGAGAAGTTCATTTCCTCGTCCTCAGGCTGGTGTTAGTGGCCCTGTGGACTGGAATGAGGCTTTGGATATAATAGCTCATGGTTCTCAGGAGCAGGCAAGTCATTTGCATTAATATCTTCATAGTTCATGTATTCACGGTGTATGGTCCGTGAAATCAATTATTCTTGTTGTGGTATGAATGTGCCTCATCTGTATTGACCAAATTGATTACTACATGACCTGCTCAATTTCCTGCATGCTAATTCGTTATACCTCTTGCTATAGTTTTGGGCTGTTAAAAAAACTAAAACTAATGGCTAAAAGGCTTTCGATTGTTCTAGTGTAAGATTGGAGATTTATCAGTGTTGGTATTGGGTAAGATTCCTCAGTTTTCTCTTTATAGTCCTTTTTGTGTCTGTGACTCATACCTCATGCGGTAATGTAGCTTTTCCAATGATGCTTCTGTTTTTCTGGATGTGGTTTGTGGCACTCCTATTCTTTCTTTTGGTGGAGAATAAAAGTCGACATCACTGATCACTCCAGTGATGTTTATGTGACTCGGTCAGAGAAATCGATCCTTGTTTTTAAATGCTTTGTGCATGCAGTCTGTAGAAGGAATGAAGGTTGTGTGCCATGAGTTGACTCAAGCTATGAGCGATCCTGATGGAAGTGCCCTAGATGATTTAGTGAAAGATACAGATCGGCTCGTGGCATGCTTAGCAACTAAGGTATGCTTATATTTCATTTTGTATTTCGTTTAAATCTTGCTTTTCTCCTGAAAACGTTATATCTCTTTTTATATGTTACTTTAAATAGGTTGCCAAGACTTTCGACTTCAGTCTATTGGGAGCTTCTTCAAGGTCCTGCAAATATGTGTTGAACACTCTGATGCAGGTAATAGTTTTCTTCCACGAACCCTTGAATGAATCTTGCTTGAGCTTGGCACTGCATCAAATTATGATCATTTTGCTTTGCGTGCTCACAATTCACTGCAGACTTTCCAAAGTAAGAAGCTAGCCCATGCTGTGAAGGAGAGCACTCTAAATGATCTCATTACTGAACTTCTGCTATGGCTTTTGGATGAAAGAGTTCCACAAATTGACGATGGCGGCCAGCTTTTAAAAGCTTTGAATGTTCTGATGCTTAAGATTCTGGTACTCATAGTTTGGCCACACTTTTACACCATCTTCTAGAACAAATTTCTGTATGTGAACTTTCACCAATGCAGGAAAATGCGGACCGAACTTCATCCTTCGTTGTCTTGTTTAATCTTTTACGGCCTTTGGACCCCACGAGATGGCCTTCACCAGCATCAGCAGAAGCCATTTCAGTTAGAAACCTGAAGTTCTCTGATCTTGTTGTGAAGTGTCTTATCAAGTTAACCAAGGTGATTATTCTTAACTAAGACAAGCACCAGAATTCTGGATATTGATATTCGGCCTATGTTTTTGTGAGGATTTCTTATCTTGGTGTCTTGCTCTCTCCATACAAAGTATAATGTACAAAATAACACCTAAAAATAGTAAAAGTAAGATAATAAATAATGTGTTCCGTGTAATCTCAATTGAGTATCCTTTGATTGCAGGTTCTTAACCTGCATATTCACGAAGTTGATCTGGACGTTATGCTCAAAAGCATCCATTTGTATCTACAAGAGTTGGGTATGGAGGAGATCAGGAGGAGGTAGTTCTTCCACTAATTACTGATAAATATTCCTTCATGTTGTGCTTAGTTCCACTATGAATTAAGCAAGAATCATCTTACTAGGGCTGGAGCCGATGACAAGCCTCTGCGCATGGTGAAGACTGTTTTGCATGAACTAGTGAAGCTTCGAGGGACATCAATAAAAGGCCATCTCTCTATGGTTCCCATAGACATGGACCCTCCGCCTATTATTCTTGCATACATCGATCTCAATCTTCAGGTACTAGACTATCAAGCCTCCCAGCGAAATGAGGTTGCTAAATGAATGAAGAAAACAAAATTTATGCCAAACAGATATTCCCGTTCTACCTGTCCTGGGTCTGATATCTGAGTCATTTTGGACCATTATGTCTTCAGACATTGGCAGCTGCAAAAATGTTGAGCCCTGGAGGCGTAGCGATGCAGAATCATTGGGCGGATTCTGCAGCTAATAATCCTGCTCCTGCTACAAACTCTGCAGATGCCCAGCTTAAGGTGCGCATAAAGTGGTATCATTTTGGTTGGCTTGGTGCTTCTCTCTCGAAAATTCTCTGTTTTTACAACTCTCCTACATTATGTATTATTTCTTGTCTTTTGAATTTGTATGCACTCACAGCAAGAACTTGCTGCAATATTTAAGAAAATTGGAGATAAACAGACTTGCAGCATTGGCTTATATGAGCTATATCGGATAACACAACTATACCCCAAGGTGAAATACACGTGCGCTTTTGTCCTTGAAGTAATTGTTTCACTTGAATATCCCAAGTGTGTCTAGAATCTAGATGGCTTGTAAGACAGATTCTTTCCCTGGACTCTTTCCTGGTGACAACTCGTTTTTGCTTCTGCTCCAGGTTGACATATTTTCTCAGCTCCAAAATGCCAGTGAAGCTTTCCGGACATATATAAGAGATGGATTAGCTCAGGTTCGTGGATATGTAGCATTCCCTTTATTTATATGGGCTGCATTGTGTTTCTTGCTGAAGTCGTTCACTTGACGTGCTGTCCATTTTCAAATTCACTAGATGGAGAAAAATGCCGCAGCTGGAAGAACACCTTCAAGTGTTCCACTGGCAACTCCTCCGCCATCTGCATTGACACTTTCTTCCCCAAAAATGGCACCGATGTCACCAGTGAATACAAACTCATTTGGTGACCCTAGATTGCTAAATGTTAGAACGGATTCTACAAATTTTCATTTACCTCCAGCGTACATTGAGGACGAGAGGGGAGGTAATGTTGCCTACAGAGGTCCTTCTTCTGATCAATTGGAGTATTCTCAGACCCTTGGAGAACAAAGAAACGACAGATTTCCAGCCGGAGGTAATATAAGTTTCTACTATTTTCATTTATTGTCTTGTATGCTTCTGGGTTCTTGCTTCCTGTTCTTGTTTCACTTGAGATCAAAGAACTAGTATCTACTTGTAGGAAAGTGAATTCTTAGATAAATAAGCTAACCAGAGAATCCGATCGATGTAAAGCCTGCATCCACAGAGCTCGGTTTCACTTACACAGAAGTCCAAACTATATATTGATTGCTGTGTTACTAGGATTATCTCTTTGGAGTATTATACTTGCTAGAATTTTTGACGTGAGCATTAGTTGGATCTTCCAATGCCCCCTCCCTATTCACCAGTAGGGAATTGTTGAGACTTGAGATATCAAACTTACCTTTTCTTCGCAGTTTCCAGCGGGACACTAGATGTCATCAGAGAGAGGATGAAGAGCATCCAGTTAGCTGCAGCCAGTGGAAATCCAGATCCCATGAGCAGGCCATTGATGCCAGTGAATGGAAACTTCATGCACAACCAATTGCCACTTTTGCCAGGGCAAACCGTTCTTGAGAATCCAGCTCACGTCGGGGCTCAACCGATGGATGAGAAGGCATTATCAGGACTCCAAGCCCGAATGGAAAGGCTGAAAAGTGGATCGTTTGAGCACCTTTGATGTGTTTGAGAGCTGGAGCTTCACAATTTTGGATGGACGTCTCATCTATATCAAGCTGCAGAACATGTGTATGTCGAAGTGTTGTACATAAAGGTTGTCCCAGTTTTTAGATTGATCTGTATGTTCTCGATAGCAGTGATCTTGGTGGGAATAGTCCGTGATTGGTTCTTCACAGAAGTGTGGGTCTGTTTGTAATGTTATGTCACGAGTTGTTCCCTTGTAATAGAAACTCGAAGGGTTAAGGCTCCGAGGCTTGTTAACAAGGGTTGAAAATAGAGCAGCTATATGAAGATGCGAAGTTGTTGCACATCTTGGAAAAGATGCATCTCATGATTTGTAACTTGAACCTTGTTTGATATCGGTTCTGGTATTGGCTTCTAATTCAGTTTCGTGGTATCGAAATAATGGCCTCATTCGCATTAGTCATTTTTTTGAGAACCTTCCAGGACGTCAAGGAGAGGATATTACAGGAGAAATAAGTGTCTTGGGAGTATCTGATCAAAGAAATCTCATCATCCAACATTATGAAGCTCCCTTATCTTAGAGATCCTCACCTCCCTTATCCCTTATGCATTCACCAACACCACTGCAAACCCACAAATCCACCAACACCAACACCATCCGCAAATCGACCAACACCAACACCACAATCAATTGACTTAGTGTGTCATTTGAGGAATTAAGCGATTAATTGGTTTATCATTTGAATGAATTTCATCATCATCATCTTCTTCTAAATATTTATTTATTTTATATTTAATTATTCTATAAATATAAAATTTATTTTCATTAATAAAATTATCCTATTTTCCTTTTTATTTTATTTCATAACATATCCTAAAGAACAAGGAAAAATTATTTGTACTATCTAGTTAAATTAATTCCAAAAAAATACCTCTTTTTTTTCCCATAGTAATATCTCCTATTTTTCTTTTTTACCTTTTTTTTCTAAACGAATCTCTTGTTGGTTTTTTTTTTTTAAATCTCATCATTTTTCATTTCTTTTTTTTGGAACATATCAATATTATATTAAACCCAAAATCAAACCACCGAATCAAATCATTAGATCGTGCAATTCTAATCCACCAAATCCAACTGAAATCTTGTCATGGTCGTCCATCGTCTTTAGTTCATTGTGGTCGTCGGTAGGTCAACGTGGTTGTACGTCGTCATGGTGCTCGTCGTCCGTCGTCCGTCGTCTGTTCGTCCTTGTCATCTGTCGTCATCATCATCCGTTATCGTTAGTTCATCGTCGTCGTTGGTAGTTGTCGCAGTCGTTCGTCGTCTGTCGTCGTCTGTTGTGATCGTAGTTGGATTTAAAAATAATTAATTTACGAAATTGAATTTTTGATGTAATAATTGTATTCGAGAAAAAATGATCTTTTAATTGATTGGGATTGAAGTTAGAGTGTCGTATTTTTGTGTAATTAAGCGTCATAGGGTGTCTATTAAGAATTCTCTCCCTAAGATGAAGACTTTTTTTCTTTTGCTTTTATTTTTCTATGGTGTTTCTATATAGGTAATCGTGAGGAGCGAAATGGTGTTAAGATGTCTTCTTGTTCTCGTGTTGATGAAGATATTGTCATCTCAGGCGAGGCAGTGAAAGATGCTTGTACTTATTGGGATTCCTCGCTTATTGGTTATGTCCTTTAGGATCGTGTTGTTTATTCTGCTATGGAGGCTTATGTGAAGGGACACTGGACAGATGTAGTTGAGCCAGATATCTTCTTATATGATGCTGGCTATTTTATTTTCAAGTTTGAATCAAAGGGGATCGCGCTTCTGTCTTGGAGGGCAGTGGGTTCTTTAATTCCAGGCCTTTTATCCTTTGAGAATGGTATCCCCAGTTTAGTTTTGATAATAATATGATGGAGAAGATTCCGGTCTGGATCTATATAAGTTTGGGGCCCTAAAGCACTGGATAAACTAGCTGGCAAGATAAGGGCTCCTATCAGGACTGATCAGATGACAGCCATTCGTAAGAGAATCTATTATGTCTGTATCCTGATGGATGTTGATGTTTCTAGGTCGTTGATTTGTTGTTTGGAAACAAGAGGTAAGGCCTCTACGTTTATGAAATAGCTGCTCGATGCTTCGATGGCTGGAAAGGGTTAAATAACTACTATTTTACATTGAATGGTCGCATATGAGTCTTTTGGAATCCTGATAAGGTTTGTATCAGATATATTTCAGCTTCTACTCAAGCTCTTTCTTGCCAGCTGAATACACTACAAGAAAAGATGTCTATAGCGATGTCCTATGACGACGGCTATGAGATAACCATATAGATAGGACGAGATTTGTCTAAGACGATGGTCGTCCATGGTCGGCATAAATAGGAAAACCTATAGCGACGGTTGTGCCGTCGTCATATCCCTGTCTCTTTGGCGCAAAAATAAGAGTCTTGACGTCAACAATATACCTATCGGAAAATCTGTATACAATGATATACCTATTGGGAAAAAAAAAAGATACTATACAATGACATTGTATATGTTACATCCATAGGTTCAACCTAGAGGGGGTGAATAAGTTGATTAAAAATTTATCAGTGCAACGTAGCGGAATTATTAGTTTCAACCACTGATATTCTTTGCAGACTATTAAGGTAGTCTGCAGCAAAGACTCAAATTCTGTGAGTTTGTCTCTGTTTTGTTGAGGTGATTAATTTCTAACAGTTCTAAATATTCACAACAATGAAACAGATAAAGAGCATAGGATTTATAGTGGTTCAGACACTCGTTATCAACTGATAATCGAGAGTTTAGTTTAGTCTTCTCTTGTTGATCAGCTTAGTCAATCCAAAAGGTGAGTTCACTATCTTCTTATTTTTTCCTTACAAGACAATCCCTGTACAAGTTATCTAACTTATCAAAGGTGAAAAACCTAGATCCTTACACAGATTCTTTACTGGACTCTGCTGCACCTTCTGTTCTTCAGTGCAGACATTTTTCACAATTTAGCTCACTTGAGCAGTTTTAAATTTTAGACTGTTTTTGCACTTTTGCACGTTTAATCTCTCATTTAACTCCTACTCTTCTTGAGCTCTTTGATCCCATTTTATAGGCTCAGAGAATGAACCCATGACTTGTGTAAATGATCTGATATGATAACTGATCACATGTAAACCTTTACTGATATTGACAGCTCATCTTTTTTAGATTCTCGTACTGTCATATTCTGAATCTCAAACCTTTTACTTGATTGAACCTCATAACTCTGACCCAACCTTAGTAATCATCTCTGCTGTATTTCAGTCTGCTACACCTCAGTCTGCACTCAGTATCATTGCAATCTCGTCTGCATCCAGTCACTACTGCAACCTCATCTATATCCAAATCTGATACAATCCATGCATTGCTGTGTTGGTCATCGTCTGTAAGTTCAATCCTAAATCATGAAGCATTTGTAGGTCTTTTGTTACTCATGCATGTCTTAGTTGTTTAGTCGAAATTCTCTGTAGTAATATGCATCTGGTGACCCACACAATGCTCTCCATCTGTGACCGTTTGCTTTCCAGCATCTGACCTAAACTGCAGATATCTACCTAACCACAACATCATGACTAATATTTTTAAGTTTTGTTCATCAATTTTTATACAACTGAAGGGATTGCATATTTTTATCAGTATAATACTTTCTAAGTTTGAATTCCGATGGATGCAGATTATATTATGAAATTAAATTGTGTTACTCTCTCAACGTCAATGGTTGGACGGAGTTCCATCGTCGCCTTCCAGCCAAACTTTTTTCTCCCAATAGGTGATATACTTATGGCGACGGTCAAGGCTATTGCGACGGTCAAGGCTATTGCGACGGTCGGGCCGTCGTTATACAGTGACAGAACTGTCGGGATAAGTCTAAAACAATGACATCAAACACGACGGTCAACGACCGTCGTTGTATCCAATGACGATGGTTTTTGTGCCAGGACGACAGTCCTCGACTGTATCCATGGAGCTGTTTTCTTGTAGTGATAGTAATGATGGAAGATTAGATGCAGTAATCTGGGATGAGCTTAATTAGATAAGTGCTTCTATGACAAAACCATGACTAATTGCTGGTGATTTTAATGCTTTTGTTCATATGAATGAAATAGTGAGTCACGATGGGATTACTGTGGTGCCTTGTCCAGACTTAGGCTTTTGCTTGATGAATAATGGCTTGGAAGATAAAAGGAGCACAAGATACTTGCATACCTGGTTCAATCATCAAGGTCCTTATTCTTGGATGAGGGTTAAAGTAGATCTTGCATTGGATAATGGTACATGATTGGAGTCATATGAGGCTGCTAATACTTATTTTTGTGCGAAAAATATTTCAGATCACAATCCTATTATTCTTTCATGGTCAGAAAATACCAAAAATGTGAGATACTCCTTCAAATTCTTGAACATATGGATTCATTCTGATAGTTTCCTTGCAGGTGTTAAGAACCTGTGGGCTCAAGATATGCAGGGTTATCCCATGTATAGAGAGGTGAGGTAGTTGAAGTTGTTAAAACCTAACTTGAGAGAGGTGCACAAGAAGTCTTTTTCAAGTATTGGGTTGCGCGTTACAGAAGCCAGAGCTGAACTTTCTAATCTTCAAGCTCTCTTATGCTTAAGCTTTAGTAGTGCAGTTAAGGAAAAGATGGATCAATGTATCAGAAAGATAAAAATGCTTGATATAACTGAGGAAGTAGATATCACCCAATAGATTTGGATGAGATGGTGAGGCATGTATCGAAATACTAGATATTGTCTTCGTCTCGGATAACTTGTGGCATATTAATAAAAATGGACATCGCACAAATTACAACCTTTCCTAAATTGATAACTTTGGATGTGTAAAAATCCATATATATTTATTTTATATCGCATTATCTTCTTTATTTTTATTTTTTTTTCTCTATCATTCACAATTCTTTCACACTTTTACTCGTCATCGCACAAAGGCATTTTTGTCTATTACAACAAAATTAATATTGTCATTGATTATCATATCAAGTCAACTTTCATAATTTATTTGAAAGTGAAAGCAGTTTTATTCGGCAATAAAGACCAAGAGAAGAAGTAGTATGATCCCAACTATCATATCAGATAAAGGAGTGCGTTTTAGTGATCCAGAGGGATCCTAGAACTGCTCCTCTTGATCAAGACATTCTCCTTGAAGGACCCTTTCTTACTCAGGTTGTGCTTCCAGAACAAATGAAACGTTCATGGGGTGATCATTTGACTTATTGCTGCTATTTTTGGACAGGCCTCGCTTGCTGCTGATAGTTCAAGCCGACAATACTGTGTATATACTACAGATATAGCGACTGGCTATGGAGCAGGGTCCTTACTGCTTCTTCTGGCCAGTCAACTTCTCATTATGGTGTCAAGTCGATGTTATGTTGCGGCAGAGGTTTGAGGCCGAGTGGATCCAGGACCTGGGCAATTGTGCTGTTCATCATATGCTGGTATGTGTATACTTCAATATGCTATTGACTGCTGACATCTTCTGCTTTTTTCCTCCCCTACCACCAGAAAGATTATTAGCGCTTTCACAGTGAACATAACACATAGCAGAGTAACAAAAGGCATTATCACCTCTTGTATTTCATTTATTCCTTTCTTCTCATTGCATTTGCCTAAAAGGCATTTCTAGTTGTCTTGATCCTGGACTCGATTCTAGCAGGGAACAATATCTCTCCTTTTGCAGCTTTGCATGGCAAGGCTGTGTTAAAATTTTTTTTTGAAGGTCTCATTGTCTATGAGTTTATCCAGTTCGAGCAAAGGAAAGCCTGCGTGAATAAATCTGTTTCAGTGATGCCGTTGTAAAGTGATCCAATCAAGAGGGTGTTTTATCTCTTTGCTCTGTTGCAGGATAACTTTCTTCATTGCTGAGGTGTGCCTGCTGGCGGGTTCTGCAAAGAACGCCTATCATACTAAATACAGGACGCATTTATCAAGCGATAATCCTCCATCTTGCCAAATCCTGAGAAATTTGGGGCAGGGGCTGCTTTCATTGTGTTCACCGGGATAATCTCTGAGCTTTACTATGTGAGCCATTCGAAGGCCGGCACCAACTTCCCAGCGTCATATGGTGCCGCCGACTCTGGTGTGAGAATGGGCAACTTATAGACCATCTGTCCCTGAAGATTGATTGATTTGTTGGTTCAATCTCTAGTTTGAAAGTAGCTGACTTTCAGCTTTATGTTCGATAACAATAGAAACGTTGTTCGGTAGTTGTCATAGAAGGATCAATGGACTTGTATGGTACTTATTCAAATTTGTCTCCATTGTATTGTAATGTTGTCTCAGCAGCTATTGCAAACATGTAAGTCATGAGCGAAATTCCATGACCTAACAACACGAAATTGACCTGTTGTGATGAGCAAGTTGTTCTTTCAGCAGCCAAATGTTTGAAGAATTGTCCCATAAACTAGCTCTGTTGCTGCGTGGTTGGCTCTGCTGCGTTTGGGCTATACAAAGGGAATGAAGTTGCATGCTTTCCTAAAACACATGATTTTTCATATCACATATTGCAGTGCTAATCAAAGTCATCCAATTACTGTCTTCTTTTTCTATGTAAGCCTGCATTGGTGCAAAAGAGATGATGCAAAAATCATGCTTAATCATGTGCATGACAGTTTTCGCATAATGATGAAATTTATTGAGATCGAAGGCCAGATTGCCTGGACGAACGGCTAACTGGCTAGTGAATGAGTAGTTGCATGAGACGTTAGAGCCTTGGAGCAATTAGAGGGGAACACAGCTGGTTGCAGTAAGCTAGAGTATGATGCCGAAGGAAGTGGTGATCAGACAAGCGCTGCTAGAAAGGGATCACAATGCTATACATAATTATCTCTGATCTCCCGCAAAACAAGCATCATTATTTTAATCTAGAATGGCCAACACATATCACATCAGGACTTGGTAAAGTTTATTAATCTACGCTGCAGGTGATTCGCATTTACCCTGTATGCATAATGTTTCTACAAAAGGAAATCCCGAAAGATTTCTCTTTGGTCAACCGAATAGCCCGCAAGTCCGGAGGAACTTTTAAACCAGCTTTCGCTGACGCGTTCACCACCACATATGGGGACATCCATCGGAACTATATGGTCCGTTTTCCTTTGGTAAAGGAATTCATGGGTCTACACCATTGGAACAACACTTTAAATCCGCTTAGCCACTTAGGTCGGGAGTGAATGGGTACTAGTCAATACATATAACCCCAACACAAATTGAAAGCCACCAAAATCTGAAGCCATGATACATCAGACCATATTCTAAATCAAGTACACCGTAGTCAGAACAATGCACTGGGTAGTAAAGCAATTGATACTATCAAATCGTCAGCTAAGGGTTGCACTGGATAATTAATCGATCTAATTGATACAATCAAAAAGTTTTGGTTGGAAGGAAATCAAATTGACAGACGAGTATGATTGACTAAAGTGGTACCAGACATCGCCAAATCACACTACACCTAAACACTCCCTACACCATCATAGAAGGCAAATATATTAATTGACAAGACCATTAAACAAAACTATTTTTCGAATTTATGAACTATTCGATTGATTAAAGAAAAATCCTTCCGGAAAAACATTAACCAAAAGCACACAAAAAGCAAATTGTATTTGCAGCACATCAACATGCAACCAAAAGCACACAATAAGCGAATACATTTCGCAGCACATCAACATGCAGGCAATTGCTTGAAGTTTAGGTAATTTGGAGAGTTCAGGAGGATGCATAGCTAGCCGAAGATCACATAGATCATTGTATTGATAACAGTGGCTTTGATCTTAAACTCAGAAATCTAAGCACGGTAAAAAGAGATGCTGCTGTGTCATAGTTTGACAAGTTTTACATTGTCACTCCAGAGAATCCGATATTACATCTAAATCCAAACTGATCGTGACAAGATCGGACTCAAATACAGCAAAAGGAGGATTATCAAAATCTCTAAAACTTGAAATCCTTCTTCTTTGATTTCCCATCCTTCTCCTGCATCTTCCGCTTCCTCTTCTTCTCATTCTGGTTATTCAGACCAATGAGCAGGTAAGTAAATGAAAAGAACGGACAAAATGAACAGAGATATTGTCTCAGCTGACTGGAGTACCTCCGCAACCATGTCGCTGAAATCCTCCCGCTTGCTACGAAGTTTCTCCTCTTCTCTTGCTTCTTCGTACCTTTATTTAGAAACAGAATGCAATAACTCACAAAGCTAAAACAAATTGCTTCATGCAAGCAAATAATTTCAAAGAGAGATTACAAGAACAAATTCTGCTTCTATTATGGACATTTGTAATAGGTTTCTGAAACCAGCTCTTGATTATTTCAGTAACCACATGCATTTCAGCAACCAGGCGCACGGTGGATGGACTGCAATCCTTCCCGTGCAGCATTAAGGCATTCAAGGGGCTGAAAATGGGTAGACTAAGCAGCCAACTAGGCATATGAAGTTGTTCCTTCCACCTAGACTTAAATCAAGATGACAAGGGTGGTAGCTAAGCCCTTGTACTAGGTCACCATCAAGAAGGGGCAGTTCCAAACATATCCAAATCTTAAATTTGTGTATCAAAATCTTAAACTTACTTGGCAGCCAAAACATTATCCAATGCGTCCAGCTCTTCTGGCAGTAGCGTGACATCCACTTTATCTGCCTTTTGGCCTCTAAGAAGGTCAACCTGGAAATGGAACACAAAAGCCACTTAAATTTGCATACATCATACATCGAGTTAAGGTGTAAGATACCGCTAGGTGACATCACTGCCTAATTTCAGCTCAGCAATGGAGGAGAGATAAAACTAAAGAAAGGACATACCCTTTTGGCTCCTGATTTGTCTTGAGCTCCAGGAACGATGTACCTGATAATAGGAAAAGCAAACTTTGAGAGTCAAATACATATCAATTACAGGAACAAGAAACAGAACAGGTATTCAAGATTACATACGTGTGCGATGGTTGGAGCAAGCCAGCATCAGGATTATATCTTGCATCTTTCTCGTCGAGTACCTTCCAAGATAAAGCAACACAATTCAGCACCAAAATGACTTAGGTCATATAGATGAAGAAATAAATCACCAACCCAAAAAAAAAAAAAACTGCATCACCTGATACAGTGGCTTCTCAGGCTCCTTCCTTTGCTGCTTACGGAGGTCAATCACATCAGGTGTCTCCACACCAGTAGGAGTACTAAGCAAGGAAAATACCCCAATGAGTACAAACAATGACCCCAACAACATCATTGTTGAAATCATCTCTATGAATAAATAGTCAAATATAGCAAAAACAGTTTGCTCTCTAAAAGAAAGATGACACATACCTAGAAAGGCTATCCACAGATTGGATGCCATCCTCCAACTCCTCATCCTCCATTTGTTCATCTTCTACATCCTCCTCCTCCTCCTCCTCTTCTTCTTCCTCCAGATCGCCCCAGTGCTTGGTCTTATCAACTGGCTCTTCCTGCATACATGGTTAAGGAAATTATATAACTCACAAGCCACGTAAGTTGCAGATGTGTGGAGTGTTTGAAGCAATGCTCACGCAGAGAACTTCATTCTATTTTAGTAAATGACAATCTTGTACTTCACAGTAGCTTACCTCATAGTTTGGAAGCTCTTGTTGAACACCAAATACATCGCCATACAAAGGGCAACCAGCCTGTTAATATCGAGAAGAGCACGGAATCAGCAGCTTGAAGTTAAATTTTAAGGAAATGAACAACTTAGGGGGTTATACAGTAAAAGGGAACTCACTTCATCAACAGGCGGCTTGCCCCAGCCTCCAGGATGGTAGCCGAAGCTAGCCCCGGGTGGGATGGGAGCATTGAGCCCGGGGATCTTCAATTGTGGGTATGATGGTGGAGGACCATATCTCTGCAACAAACCAAATATATGAGTCAGTATATCACACAGCAACAACTTGAAGCTCCTCGAGTTCAAATAGAAACATCACCTGCATATTAATAAGCCATGGAGGTGGAATTCCATCCTGCATACCAAGAGCATCTTTCAACTCTTTGGATAAGGTACCGGGTTTCATCTCCCTCAGTTTAACCTGCATATAACTCCAACATTAGCATCACCAAATTCACATGTTGGCTATCCATTAAAGATCGATATAGTTGTTTTGGGACTTGAGATCTACCACTACTACAATATATACAACATATGCTTGGTGGAAGTCTTAAAATGCGAGCAGGTGCTAAAGCTTATCGTTATGGACAACATATGAAACTTGTATGATTAAACTAATTAATTGTATTAATGGTCACATTTGACAGCCCTGAGACAGAAGACAAGGGCTTCGTTCTTTATTGAGATCATAGCCAATCCTTGTTCTCAGTTCTTGAAGAACCTTTTGCCGCTTGAGATGGCAAACCGCTAGTAAGGGGATTAGCTTCTACAACACTACAGGCACAAAAAAGTCCAAAAAATGAATTACCAACACCCACCCCCTGAAAGAAAATTCCAGGGTAGGGTTCACAACTTCTTCATACTGTCATGAGGTGCCGTCCTTCATCAAGAAAAGATTATCTCAGGCATCGCAACAATATTTAACCACTATGAATATTACGTCTCAATAGGTAACGAGAGTTGTGTTGAGTGATTTGTGGAAGGTGGTTTGGGTGAGGCAGGGTGGGGGAAAAAGGACAGCGGGTGGGGAGAATGAGACATGATGTAGAGAATACCAGGAACTTTTGCAGGATAAAAAGGTAACTTGGGTTCGGCAAAAAAAAAAAAAATCTTCTGTAATCAAGAAGATAAAGAGGATGCAGATTACAGACCAACGGCAAAAACAATCATTGCAAAACAGGAATAAGTTACAAGCTGAAACATCACGAATGGGAAAAAGAAAAGAAAAGAAAAAACCAAGTATTGTCCATGCTTAGCTTAAGAAGTAATACCTCAAATTCTTTCCCTTCATAGTATAAGTCACCATAGGTCGTCAACTTTGGCTTTGTCTGATACTTGAAAAACGCATCATGCAACACCTGTGAAGTGCAAAAATGAATCAGACACAACTAGCATCTAAAGCAACATTGAGAAGATACATAGATTCAACTATACTGATCAGCTGATCTTCAGTGTGGTTCGATATTAAACATGAGTCATAACCCAGAATATAAGTCCTATAGCAGCTATAAACATCAATTTATGATGCTGTAAGCAAACAATCGCACCTGATAGTCAATGTCCATCTTCCCCATCTTAGGTTGCATCCGCTCACGCTGCTTTTGTTTCAGCTTCTTACTGTCTTCTTTTTCTATGTAAGCCTGCATTGGTGCACAAGACAGCTAATGTCACAGAAGGCAGCTGAATCAAGTACAGAACACATTCATATCTGAAGTATCATGAGCATAAAGAGATTACAATGACCAAATTGTAGCAGAAAGCCCTAGCCCACACGAGACAAGATTCACAAGACACTGATTGGAAATGAACTATATGCAGTCTCCCTCGCATAAATGAAACCAAAAAACTAGCTGTTGAAAATTCAACACAAGAAGTTCAAGAAAACCAAACAGAACATACTTCGGTAATCTATCCTCATAAAGATCTATGACCAAATATATACAGAGCGCATATATTTAGGAACTCCTGAACATGACTATATCAAACCAATACTCATTATTTCGGTGGAAAATACTTACCCGGTCTATCAACTGAGCTTGGGTGTACGTGCACATCCCCAAGAAAATAAAAATAAATAATTTGAGGTCGTCGAACTAAGGAGTCAGGACTCACAATCAACAAGCAAAGAACACGTGGGGGTCACCAATCCTTGCCACACTAAGGGGTTCACTATGGAACTAATTTCTCGAAGAATTTATTGAGATTTTTCTAATAATTGAGAAGGGTTGGAAGATCTGACTAAAACATAATTGTTTCTGAATGAAATAAACAAATGCTTGTATCCTTGATTAAAAATCCCTCAAAACCTTTGTCACATCATGAT
The DNA here is from genome assembly GCA_001925005.1 of Drosera capensis. Classification (NCBI taxonomy): domain Eukaryota; kingdom Viridiplantae; phylum Streptophyta; class Magnoliopsida; order Caryophyllales; family Droseraceae; genus Drosera; species Drosera capensis. Next base: position 32,705 of record LIEC01011191.1, read on the forward strand.
ATACCATGCCATATCACGCATCAAGACCTCTTGACCGATCTTCAATTAGTTATATCAGAACTTTCTTTCACAATACTAACATGTCTCTCTTTCTTGTCCGCATATCATCACTAAAAACCTGTAACACGACGGACCATAAGAGATAAAGGGACAAACAAACATCTGGTAACATAAGTTCTCAAGTCTAATAGAAATATAGCACTAGAGATCACCGTAACTAACAAGCATTGATCCCTTGAATGAATCTATTAATACCTGTATAATTTGCATTTAGGAAGTTTGCAACCAAACCCACAAAGCAATCAACAGGTATAGTTCCTATTGCTAAAAGCAAATCAACATTATAATCTTGTTGCCTGCAAATGCAAAGCCCTAACATCTTACTCCAATGACTCCCTCCAAGTTTCTTGCGGTGAACAAACATCCTCTTGAGTCTTTAATTGAAACAATGTCTAGCATAGACCACAACTCTAGATGAATGTAGTTGACGTCCATAAACCTACTTAATCTAGAAAATCACAGATCATGAAGCATACTCCCTCCGTCTCACAATAGATGCATCACTTTGATATGGCATATATATCGATGCAAAGTTTGACATACGTATAACGACAATCAAACGTAGTTTTTTTATAAATTGATCGTGAAACATCAATGATGGTGTAAATTACGTACTTCAATCTAATATATGTTTCAGGACGATCTAACGTGATTTGATATGAAAATGAGATTTGTATCCATGTGTATAGAATAATACAAAATATGTATTTGTTGTATCTATTATGGCGCTGAGGGAGTATAAGATAACTCCATTAAAAAGTAAGAAATATCTAATTTCCTGCACAACATTCTGATAAATCAAATACAAACTCAATCCTTTACTCAAGTTCTTCAAATTGCATCTCTCAGTAATAGGCCATCTAAATTAACTTACGCTTACACTAAATTTGGTGCCCCCCATTTTTCCCAACTTACTACCATATTTATTATAAACCTAGATACTAGTTTAAAGGGAGATTCACCACATCAGTAATTGTTTACCAACTGATTACCAACGCATCACATGATTCCATGACTAACGCTTTCCCCTTTGGAACACACATCTCATGAATATACCTGCTACCATTCAGCTTTTACACTAATCAAATGTGGTGACCGCCTAAAGCTTGGCAGCTAGAAAGTTCAAGACCAGCATACATACCATCATAAAACAAATATTAGAAGATAATAACTGCAAGACAAACTGTAAAGTGCAGCTATTAAATTACACTTGAAACAGGAACCACAATGTTCATCAATCTTGGCAGAACACCATTGTTAAAATCATGGCAAATACAACCACTTCCTACACTGTAATGATCGTATTGAAAAAAGAAAAAGAACAAAAAGAACAAAAAACCCATGGGTAAGGCCGTTCACCAAACAGCTCTTACTAGGCATTATTAATTAGTTACCTGTCTGATTTTTTCAATCCCTGTGGCAGCAATAAAATCAGGCAGCTGGAATGGCTGTTTTTCAATACCACGCTTCCCCTGCAAGATGAATCGCACGAAACTCGATGAGGTACAGCAAGAATGATTCATAATTACTCAGACAAAGCTTGATGACACTATCGAGATTATAGTTTATATGGATGAGAAAAAAAATACATGACAAAGAGATAAATGAGACTCTGAGAAGAATGCCCAGAAACCAGTGAGTCACAACAAATTTTTTCTCATATTTTAAGTTCCAACCCACAACATTAAAACATAAATTAAAGCTAAGGATCACTTTGCCGACCACCTATAATCATCGGCTCCATGGTTGTCACAGCCGCTCCCCTGCAAGAACCACATATATACGTATAAGAGAAACCTTATCGACGTTATCTTCCCTCACCCTCACACACAAATTCTACATGACTCAAACTCATGGTATTATGAATGCTGATTAAATTGCAGCAATGTGTTTCATCAGATAACCTAACCTGTAAGAATTTCCTCTTCTGACACCAATGCCTGGGAACAGGAACAGTATTTCGATATGACTTCAGAAATACCAGTAACTTGGGGTCCGTAGCTGTGGCATCCCAGATCTGAGACCAGAACACATTACATTAGTAATAAATTTTTTTTACTAGAATCAGCAGATTTGCAACAATGCACACATTTTGTGATTTGCTCTAGCCTCATAACTTCCGCTTATTACAAATTTAACCAAAGCAGTGCCTTGAAATTAAAATTTTAAAAAATACAGCCTAAAATCCAAAATGTTTCCCACAATAAAACAATAAAATCCAAAAACAAATGCAAACAATGAAACAGATTTAGGCAATAGCAAAAAAAATCTAAAAAATCACACATTGTAATTGCTGGAAGCGCCCTAGAATAGTTTGCAATGTTCCTTTACATGACCATTTAAAAGTCATTTTCCTCGACATGCCAAGTAGTCAAAGTACTTGCAGATGAAAAAATGTCATAACCCATCTATTTATTCGTAATTCACCGTCATGAAATAAGAAGTGTAAAAAAAATGACACTTAAAAAATTTAATATACGACCCTTGATTACATATTTTAACATCGAGAAACCACACTTTTAGACATGTAACAGACTAACTGCCCAAGAAAACAGGTAGAACCAAAATCATCAAAAAAAAAAAAAACACAAAGATAGTAAACCATCATGCAATATAAAACTAGGATGTTCCAGGAGAGCAGCACCTCAACTACATCAGGTCTTGTACAAATCTGTTTTAGATCAGCAATCTTCATACGCCTTTGAAGCTGCAAAAGACAGATCATAGTAGAAATGAAACTAACCAGAAGAAAGGGGATAATAGCACTCAGACGTTAAATAACTAGAGGCCGAGAATTTCCCCTTAAAAAAGTTGAAATCAAATAATCAATTAACCAAGATGAAATTACGTAGCCACAATAGCAGTGGCAATGAAAACCAACAAGAAAACACCAAAATCAATCAATACCTTTTTCTTTTTGTTTGATGTCCCCTTCTCTTTGTGTAGGTTATCCTGTTCTTCCTCTTCAGAATCTGAGTCCACTTTCTTTTTAACAAGAGCAGCTTCAGCTGTTTCATCCTTCTTATCATTCTCCTGGGCAACCAGAAAATGAAGCATTAATACCACTAATGTTGAAGGATCATACATAAGTAACTTTGAAGCATCATTTAGGAATTGTAAAGCTTGTAGCATTTCAACTATATGTCTATGAGCCAGAGCTAAGTCAGATATTCCAATAATATTATTGCACGAAAGATTGATATCTTCAGGAGCTTCCTGTTAACTAATTAGCTCTGATATAAATTCAAACTCAACTCCTAAACAACATGACTCTTTTAGAAAGAAATGGCAAATAATTAATATTTGTCTGTGACTTACATCAGTCCCTGAAGCTTCGCTAAAAGTAAACCTCTCCAGAACCCTTTTGAAATCCTCGAGTAAGTTATCATCTATGGGTGCTTTTTCGGGCAGAAATTCCACCACAGTGTCCTGTATATTAAGAAAAATGAAAAGTCAACAACCAATCAGATAACGTCTTATACGCAATCAACAAGATGTAATCACAACTATGGACCATCCAATTAATGCAGGCAGAAGGCGTAAACGAGTACATAAAAATAGATATAGAGGACAGAAGAATCATCTTAAGTACAGATTAAGTATCTTGCCGTCGACGGGCATTAGACACCATAAACTGCTAAATATTGACATCAACAGACAATAACTCGATTGATGAATGAGAACCTCCAATGCGCAACTATTATTCAGGAAGAATGCACACCTAACAGAACTCACAGACATGATTATCTAGTATTTGGTACATACAGAAGGAAAACCAATGGTTGCACTACCAGTTTTTACACTGGCATGTGATGTCACTACACTACTCTTTGAACCAATAAGCCAAAAAATACACAAGAGCAACACAACCCCATAAATGTCTTTCGAGTGCATCAAACTTTTAAAAGCAGGCATGTTGGTCGAAATATTTCTTAACCCACCCCTTGATTCTATCCATTACACAATTTTACTTCACACTCCATCTCAAAAACAGAAAAATCCAACCCCATTTTAGCAAGTCTTTCAGATTCATCAAAATACTCACAATACGTCTCATATCCTTCATAATATGTACAGATTACAGTAATTGCAAGTAATCAGGTTAACTTGTGAACCAACTGGAACCCAACAGCGACGTCCTCTCCCTAATTATATATTTATAATAGGTATCACATCAGTTCACCGTACCAACCAAAAAAAAAAAACCGCTCCATATCATCCTCAACAAACAATAACCTCATCAACACAACCTGAACCCCCCCTCTCAACTTCATCAGAATCCCCCACGATTCCCCACACGGCCGAAATCCAACACGAACTCCAACTCACTCGCTTTGATTTCACAAACTCATCTAACCAAACAACGCCGAGACAAACCAAACCCTAAATCCACACAACAAACAGAAACAGAGAAATAAACCATGACAGGACAAAGCACAACCACCTCCTTGAGATCCAGCTTCTCCTTCGCATCCTCATCCTCTCCGGAATCACGATCTTCAGCAACAGAACCATTCGACAGGTTATTAACCATATTGTTCTTCTTTTGCTTTCGTCTCCGGCGCCGCCGCTCCGTCTCCTTCGACTTCTTTGTAGGGTTCGAATTCACGTTTCCGTTGGCGGCGGGTTTCTCTGGCACCGGGATAGGATACGCCGCGGCGATTGCCATTGCTATCTCGGCCGTCATCGTCGTCGTCGGTGTTGGTGTTGGGAGTATGCGAGGGGAGAGGTGAAGAGTTGGGGAAACGAGACGATGTGTTTTGGGAGGTTTGGTTGTGGAGACTTGTATGGTTTTGTGGGTTGGGCTGTGAGAGATTGGTATGACAGGCATGGGCTAAAAGGCCCAGCGGAATTTTTAGATTCACGGGTTATTTGCCATGAGATTTGTTGGTTTTTTAATTGATATGAACAACTTCTAAACTTGATTTAAATATAATAATAATATTTTAATAATATTTAAAAAATTAAGTAATTATTTGTAAATTTTTTAAAATAATTTTTTATTAAATTTATCATTTTTTTAGTTTATTTTATTTTCGAACAACTATTGTTTCAAATTATTATATTAGATCTTTTATAAGTCTCACGTATTCGTTTATCTATTGTATGATTTTATTTGTTAAAGATACATCCAAATATCAGAGAAATGAAGCATTATATATAAATTGATTTGGATTGGATTTCGATAAAAGATTACTACTCCCAAAATATCGGAGAAATGAGCATCAACAAACTACATTAATATCTCTATCTCATTATTTATATACATATCGGGAATTCATAATACATCTCCGGGGTGTACACCCTCATACTATTTTGTTTTTTTTATTGTTTATCAAAATTCAAGATGTTTTTTTATTAATTGAGCTTAATTTTCCTCTATCAATCAAACTCTTGGAAAGTGCAGGGGATGCATACCCCCGAGGATGCTCCTAATACTCCTTTTTCTATACACGTTTAGCCCCTCGAATCATCTGCATTTCGCTCCCTCATTCCATTATTTAACTATTTTGGGATTAAAAAATTGAAAAGAAAATCTAATAGGGTTTGAATTCAACACACCATTTTATTGATTGTGGGGCTTACTATTATATTTCTCCAACTTCGCCCTAACCAAGAAATTCGAATTCGAATGTCTATCTCCACCGTCACACAAACTTCACTCTCATTAAACCATGATTCATCTTGTAATGTCATGAATCCATGAAATCATCTCAGAAAAAATTCTAAATCTCACTAATTTCTTCAATGTTGTAGATCCCGAAGTGAGTTTTCGATTTGTTATGCATAATGTGGATTGTGCATGTTGTTCAATTGTTTTGATTCATTGTGGACATGTTCTGTGTTCGTTCGAAGCAGATTGTTTTTCGATCAAAGTTCGTAAAAGCATGAATGTAGTGGATGTTTGATGTTGCAAACATGTGACAAGTATACACTTGTGCTAAATTGGGTGTTATCAAAATGGAGACGATGAAGAAATCAAGTAGTTCTATACTAAGGATATCCGTTTCAAGTGTGTCTCAAGATGCAAGATATATTGCACACATTACTACGTATTCAGTATACAGTTTTGAACTATTTATATTCAAGATCCAGTTTTGTAGTAATCAGGTTAAATAATTGCCAATACATGAATCCTATGTTTTAGTCTATACTCATATAGACGAAGTACAAATTGGAACATCATAAGTATACAACTAATAAATTGCTAGTATATAGTGAAGTTATTTGTTCTTGCATGACATTCTAATCTACCTTTCATTTTTTATTTTTTTTCCATATTGTATAGATCAGGAAATGATTAGAGTCCAAGTGTTGCTATTAGTAGAAGCATAGACAACACCTCTGTAGAAGCGTGTCGGGTTTACATCCAAGGAGTGGGACAGATTTGTCATAATGCTGACGATTTTCGTGTGGCCATAAGAAATTACAGTATTGCTAATAACAAAGATTTCTAATTCAAGGGAAGTGAGCAAACAAAGATCATCGTTGAATGCCGTGATCCAAATTGCAGTTGGCGTGTTTATGCCGCTAAGCTAAGCGTGATGACGAGTTTGGGATAAGGAAATGTAATTTGTTACATCCTTGTGAGAATTGTCTTGGCAATCATGGTCATCCAAAAGTAAAGATTGTGTGGGTATTGAATATAGTTAAAAAGAAGTTGTTTAGTACACCAAGCTATCGTCCATCAGAAATCGTGAGAGATATACAGATCGAGTATGGAGTGGAATTATACTACCATCATGCGTGACATGGGAACTAAGCAGTCATTACAGAGATCCATGAAAAACAATGTGTTCTTTTGATCAGTTGAGTCGTATTATCATAATTTGAAGTTCACAAACCCCTAAAACATTACGAAATATAAGGTTAACAATGAGACAAAACAATTCATCTGATTGTTTGTATCTTTTAGAGCATGTTTGGTTGGCTTCATCAATAGGTATTGGCCTTGTATATTTCTTGATGACACATTCATCAAGAGCAAATATAGAGGCAGCCTATTAAGAGCTATCGAAAAGGATGGCGACAACGGTCTTCTTCCGATTGTCTTTGCTGTTGTTAGTGCCAAGAATAATGAAAATTGGGAATAGTCTTGTAATCAACTAGGGAGAACTTTATCACCATTTAATGGAGGATTATGGCATCAATGTATCTTTTTCTCCGATCATAGTAGGCTGTTACACGCTCTGCCGATGCTGTTTTCAGGTTCTATCATTCCTATTGCTTGCGACACCTACTAGACAACTTCAAGAAAGAGGTATACACCTATTATTATATTCACTTACAGGTTCCCATAGTTTCTTTTAAGTTCCATATGTTGTTTTTTACATTCTATCCTTGTATATAGGTTCTTATCAAATATCCATACTCGAACAATATGTATTGGTAGACTGTCTTAAAAAATACCTCTTATGCCATGACATATGAGGGCTTTCATATCAATATCAACAAGATTATGAACATAATATGGAATTTCATAGCCAACTCCAATCCAAAATGTTGGGCATTACTGAATTATGACTAACAACTTGGCTGAGAGCTTTAATAATTGGATTCAAGGTGCACGCCATCTTATAATCACTGTGATGATCGATCAAATTCATTTTCAAATGATGAAACTTATGTGTAAACGATGAGAGTCAATCTTGGATAGTTCTAATTCCTTATGTCCTAAGTTAGCGAAGAAGTTTAACGAGGCATATGAGGTAAGTCATAGATTCACGATGTTAGTTGCGAGTTCATACAGGTTTGAAGTAATCGACAAGAAAGCGAGGTATGCCGTCAACTTGCATTTCTGTATGCACCCGCAAAGAGTGGCAAGTTGTCGGCCTTCCTTGTCGGCATGCCTATGCAAGCATTGAGTCGAAAGGTGAGCCTTTGAAAAACTATTGTGAATCATATTTCACTATGGAGAGCTATAGAAATATATACAAGGAGATCATCAATCCTATCTCAATTCATGCTTCTCATTGCGAATCGACCTCAACTGCTGGACCGATACAAATACATGCAAAAATGTTGTGGCATAATCTGGACAATGTAGGAGAAAACGACTTCTATCCCAGGTAAACACACGACCGGTGACATGTACACGATGCAAACGAATTGGACACAACAAGAGAACTTGTCATAATCCAATCTTAGGAGGTCAGTAGTAGTTGTTGTCGAACAAATTGTATTCAATCACATATGATATGTCATTCGTTAGTATTTATACGAACGTTATGTATTTCGTAGGACAAATATTATTGTTATGAAGAGTTTGGATTGGACTGTTATGTATTCCAATGGTTGTCATGTATATTACTGTGTATTGGACAACAGGTGCATTTTCGACATGTTATGCATTCACGTGGTTGTGCAGTACATAGACATAGATGTGGTATAGTATATAGATATGTATGTGCAGTACATAAATATGCATGTGCAGTATGCATTTATGGATGTTACGTATATACACATTTATATTACTACATAAACTAGTAGGTATAGCACAGAGAAGTCTTATTTATTTCAAGAAAAAGATACAAGATCTTGCTCATCTACCATTCATCATTTATCATTCAACATGTATCCTCTATAAAATTCATTTTCTCATCATTCATCATTTACCAAAATCGAACATTGTTTCAAAATTCAAAGATGATATTTGATGGCTGGATGTTATCTACGCTTTTCGTGTTCACATCAAGATAGATTTTGGTTCATATGGGAACAAATTGCTACGTACGTTAAAGGATGGGTATAATAGACACCAGCTATGGATCCTGATTATATTTCAATGCCCGATATATATGACTATCATCAAAAATTTTGGTCATCTAAGACAGGTGATGATGGTCCTATAATTGCGAAGTATTGGTATAAAAGGGTTAATGCTACAACATTAGAAAAAGAATTATGGCCATTAAAATCGTACGAGCCCTTATACTATTGTTTATTTGAGATTAGACCTCGACAAACTTTTAAGATATATGTTGAGGCTATTAAAGGCCAGAAAAAATCTTGATAGGAGTGCTTCATCTTTCGTAGCATGATGATGTGTTTCATGAGACATAAGTTTGTAATATGTATGATAATATGTATTTACTAGTTTGTAATTATAACTGAACTAATTATCTCTTAGCTACATGTGCTTGTTTCTGTCTAATTACTCAATGATATTTACTAGTTCAATACTTATTTCTGTCTACTTATGTCGAAATAATTATCTCAGCTATTTTTTTTTTCAATTAACTATAATCCAAAACACTCCATTCTCAACCCATTTTTCCAAGAAGAGACACATTTGTCTCGACACATAAAATTAACCAATTCCAACAAATCAACCTATCTAAACTAATCAACCAAACCACTAATTCAACAAAAATCAACACATCCGTTCAAACACAAGCCAATTCTTATCACAAACTTCATCCAACATCACAACATAATTTTCCATGAACACAAACAATTCCAATTCAACAAATAACCCAAACCTCTAAATCAACAAAAATTATTTCTACAATCTTACAAATTAAAGATATAAAAATTAAAATTAGAGTTAGGATTAGAAGATTTTACAATAGGGTTTGATGAAAATCCACAAACCTCTAAAATCAATCACGAGTCTCACAACTCTCCTACTCTCAATCAACCCACACACGACGACGACCATTGGAACGGGGGATGGTGGCAGGTTTCTTGGACAGATGGAGGGTGGGAAAGATGACTAATGGATCGATGGCGGAGCTGTGATGACGATCGACAACTGGAGATGAAGCGAAGGTGGGGGAGGTCGTCGGAGAAAGAAGGAGAAATGGGTAAAGGAAAAAAGAAGGACAACGTTGGTGAGGTGTTTATGTATAACAAGTTAGCGACCGATTCGGTCCCTACATAGCATTCTGGTCGTTAAATTATATACCGATCGAATTTTAAAACGGTCACAAAAGGCTTGTTTTTTTTTTTTTGGATAGTGTTCTATCTAATAATTCAATGATATTGTGTTCGATAATTAACCATGAAAATCAATTATTCTTATAGTAGTACATGTAAAAAATATTATAGTACATGAAACACATCATTTATCATCATTTATAGCATATATAACCAAGATATGAGTATATCATGAGAAGATTTCTATACATGACTTCCACAAACTAGGACAAAAAAAGGAGTACATCAATATAATGTTTTAGTACATATGGCCTGAAGGAGAGTACATATTCACCAACAAGAATTACATACCAAAAGAGAGATTCAACAGTTTTATGTTTTCACATTATGAGCCGCAGTGCAAAACATATCATCTAGAATATGCTTCAAATCTAACCAAATGACAACATTTAGGTATCGGCTTCTTGATCTTAAACTTGTGGGAGCTACTCAGCATGCTTGTGTCGAAGAATTATCAAATCAATCTCGACAGCCTTTTACCAAATATCCACATGATCCACCCAACCCCATGCATCATCCATACCGGCCTCAGTTTACATACACACAAACACCCCATAGTAGTTACTATCCTCTTGGTGACGACATTCCCTCTTATGTTTCACTATCAATGACCGAATCTCAATTCCATATGTCAAACTAATATAGTCAACGATAACAATAGTCTGGAAACAGGATGATTTAGCCAAAGTTAAATCCATAGTGTCACTAAAAAGGAACAAAAAAAACTAAAAAAAAGAAGAAGAATAAATCAAAAATACACCAAATCATTCACAAATTGACGATTTTTCTCATTGTCTTTCTCCTACAAGGAATCATAGTGACTACATTTTTTCTCTTTCACATCCAATACTAATAGAGACTAATGTCATCTATCCTTCACATGAATAGGAAAAAACATGTATCGTCAAGATAAAAAAAAACATCCCTTGTCAATACGCTCCATCCATTGTTTGATGGGATGCAAGAGAGCACACAACTTCTCTTTCTTATAAGTCCTCTTTTTTTACAATAGCATACTATGCAACGACACCCTAAGAAGAGTTCAAATAAAAATCATGAATCCATAAAATTGTATTTATATTTTAGGAAAGCAAAAAATAAAATAAAATAAAAAATGAATCCATACCATGACCTCCGAGCATCAGAAATCACAATCATGACCTTCACATACAATCACCAAATAAGTTTTGATTAACTCTTTATCCATACATTGTCTACTCAACACGGTCCAAATAGATTTCATCCTCAAACAACCAAAAACTCGTTCATCTGAATGGCTCTATATATAGTCACTATATAAAATTAGATGTGAAAAGTTACATCATAAAAATTCAAACCCACCAATATATGATACCAACAGCAAACAAACAAGGAAAAATGAAATATTTTAACCTCACTTTTACTTTGTTTATGTATTGTTCCAAAAATTACCGATCTACCTCCTCAATCACAATCTGAGATCACAATTGCTTCAATGCTCTTAACATCTTTGTGACTCCTTTTTTATCTTGTGGAGTCACCCTCCACGAGAGATTCCTCGCTTTCCGAAGCGACAGACAGGATGATCTGTCCTTTGATAGTAGTTTGATTTCCTTCATCATCGGGCTCAGGAATTGAATCCACATCCTCTCCTTCTTCATGCTTGTCAGTTACCTCATCCTGTGTCTTGGAAGCTGTAATCTTTTTCTCTCCTTCATCATGCCGAATCTCAATTCCTTCATCCTGAGTTTGTTTATTTTTCTCACGATCTTCTTCTTCTTCTTCTACATCGCGAAGGGCATTCAAAGTTTCATTAATAAGGCTAGTAGCAATATCAAATTATGACTGAAATTCACCAGCTTTCTCACCCTTCTCAAGGACATTCTCCATAGCATTGTCAATTGATGAATAATTGTAAGATCCATAGGTACAACCTAGAGGGGGGTGAATAGGTTATTTTAAAATTTATCAGTGTTCTCCATAGCATTGTCAATTGATGAATAATTGTAAGATCCATAGGTATAACCTAGAGGGGGGTGAATAGGTTATTTTAAAATTTATCAGTGTAATATAGCGAAATAATGAATTTCAATACACTGATATTCTTTACAGACTACTGAGGTGGTCTGTAGCACAGACTCAAACTTTGAGAGTTAAGTCTCTATTTGCTGTTGTGATTGATTCCTAACAATTCTAATAACTCATAACAATAAAAAGCAAATAAAAGAATACATGATTTATACTAGTTCAGACACTCGTTATCAACTGATAATCGAGTTTAGTCTAGTCTTTCCTTGGTGATTAGTTTAGTCAATCCAAGAGGTGAGTTCACTATCTTCTTGTTTTGACTCACAAGACAACCTCTTTACAAGCCATCTAACTTGTCAAAGACGAAGAACCTAGTTCCTTGCACAGAACCTTCATCGAACTTAATTTCAGCTTCTGTTCTTTAGTGCAGACTAGTGAATCCTCTTTTTCTTGTTCTGATGGAGATGACTGTTGATGTGCAGATCATTCAGTTTCTGTTCTTGTTCTTGCTGTGGTGGATGACCTTTCATTTATTGATATCATTCTGACATCTGTAAGGCCTTGCCATAAACTCATAACTGCAGTCTAGGGTGTCATCTGAATATCAGATGTAGCACTGTAGAGTAGGCCTTGGAAGAAGCCTACAAATGATGGATCTGCCCTAGTCTACATCATTCCAAATGAAGAGGGGGTGAAAACTCCAAGTTCAATGGAAATGAATCTTGATATTACATATTTTTCTGGCCAGAGGGAGTGCCTCTGTCATGTAGGGTTCAGTGGGCATCTTCTTCTTGTTGGCCTTCATTTTCTGAATTTGGACCAGCTGATGGATTTCTGCCTCTGTCATGCCATCAACTATTCCAATTTATATTCTTGAGCCATCTGTATTTATCCTATACCTTGTTATTGGTTCTGATGGAATGAGCTTTACCCTTATAGCTTTAGATATCCTCTTGATTGGGAGCTGTTTGATGAATTTTTGAATCATTACTTTCTTTTGAGGCTTGTACAGCATTTCATCAGTCTTGGCTATGTGATTCAGAACCTTTTCTTGTATGGCTTGGACTGTCTGCAACGCTTTTATGATTTCTTCCTTTTTTGGAGATTGTGTGGTTGTGGTTGTTGTGACCCATGCTTCCGATGCAGTTGAGGGCTGGTCAGCTTCAATCACAGCCAATTCCATTTCTACATTAGAGATAGAAATGATTGCTGTTGAGAATGGCTCAGTTACAGCAATCCTTATTGTCAATGTACTTATAGGAGAGGTGCTCTGTGGTTGCTCAGTCTGCATCCTTCTGAGCTTGGCTTCAATTACTTCAATCTCCCTTCTTGTATAGCCCTGTGCATCTAGCTCTTGCCTGAGCTATGCTTGTGGTACTTCTCTGACTTCCTGATATCTTTTTCGAGCTTCCAGAATGAGGTTTTCAAGGTTTTAATCAGCACCAGCCTTTATATACTTAAGTGCTATCTTTGAGTCATGAAGTGCTGCAATCTCTGGTTCCTTTGGCAGTAAGGTCTTTGAGGATGATCCCTCAATTGCTGCTACAGTTGTTGGTCTTTGAGAACTGACTTCAGTGTGCTATTCTGTTGGTGTAAACAATGCTTCTGTATCCATTTTTGTTGGCTGTGCAGTTGAGAGCTCCGATATTGTTTCCTCTTCTAAGGCCTGCAAGAAAAGCTTTCTCATTGTCTTCTTCGTCTGCTTCGGTCTTGTTTCTGGTGTCTTCTTGATCATCTTCCATTTCCCTTTCGCCTTTTCAGGCTTCTTCTTGTGAGGCTGATCTGTAGTCTTTGTTGTAGTCTGCACTGCTGTTGGTTCTTTTTGAGAAACCTATTGGCTGCTTCCTAATCTTTCGCACATTAATCTGCTTGGCCACAATCCATGGCCTTCCTCCTTTGTTAGATTGAGTTTTTCTTTCAGAATGATGCTTATAATTCTTCCAAATAAAGGATGTCTAGCCTCTACTACCTTTGCCAATTGATACAAAAGAATTTGGCCCAGTTGATTTTTTTCTTGGTGAGTATGGCACACATAATTTCTTGTTGGTAAGTGGTGATGTGATCCTTTGAGAATTCCCTTGACATGATCACCTTCTTGATTACTTCTTGGCAAGTAATATGTGTGCTTTGGACAAATACTTCTTTATTGTCCGTATTTCTTCTTTTTGTCTATCCACGCTCAGCATTCCATGTCTCCCATTATTTACCATAGAGAATGGTATGCCTCTGGTCCTTCGTTTAGAATTTTGAAGAGCTCTTCGAAATCATTGGGACCGATGATCCCAATTTGTCTAGTGGATGTGCATGTGATGAATTGAAAGCCATCTGCAACCTTTGCCTTTTCGATGAAGTCGAGTACCTCCTCGTCATATATTCTGTTTGTCTTCTCACAAAAGTACTTGAGGCCTACGTCCCGAATCAACTTGGATATTTTCTTCACTTTATCTGATTCATTACTCAATGTTTCGACGTCAAGAATCACTCCGGTCTGCAATTCAATTCCTCTTATTGGGCTTCGTTGCTCTTTAGATTTGTCGCTCTTAAGAGGAGTGTAAGGTCGGGTGTTGGTCATTTTTTAGTAAAACCAAAGAAAATTTTCAAATTCATGAAAATGAGTTCTCAGAATTTGAAAATTAGGGTTTTGCAGTAGAACGCAATAAAGAAAGAGAGAGAGGGGGAGTAAAAGTGTTTTTGGTTGAAAAATTTTCTAAATTTATACTCTTTGAAAAAGTTACCATTGCAATTTTACAACTAGTCGTTACGCAGATTCAGTCATTGATTTGACGGTTACGGGATTTTAAGCAATCAGTTTTAAAACGTTATTTCTTTCCAAAAATAAAAATGCAGTACAATAAGAATAATGCTGATTTGCATTCCACATATACAGTAGAGCATTTTGGCCATTTTATTGATTCAAATCAATCATACCCAATTCTCCTCGGAATTGAATAAATTTACTCTTATCAAACAGCTTTGTAAAAATATCTATAATTTGTTGTTCTGTTGGAATATATTCCAATTTAGTGTGACCTTTTTTGCACACGATCTCTGATAAAATGATACCTGGCATCAATATGCTTGGTCGTGGCATGAAAAACTGGATTTTTTGAAATTGCCATTGTAAACGTGTGTCATAAAATATTGGAGTTTTACACAACATCATATCGTAGTATGCAAGTTGTAATCTCATCCACAGTACTTGTGCAGGACAGCTTCCTGAAGCTATGTATTCTGCTTCTGCAGTAGAGATTGACATTGTGGTCTACTTTTTGCTAAACCATGAAATCAGTTTTGCACCATGAAATTGACATGATCTAGTTGTGCTTTTCCTGTCAACTCTACATCTTGCAAAGTCTGCATCTGATTAACCTCTTAGTGTAAAATCTGATTCGCTACGATATCATACACCCAGATCTGGAGTTCCTTTGAGATATCTCAAGATTCTCTTTACTATAGTGTAATAGTATAATGGGATTCTTTAGGATCAAATTGATATCTCGTACATACGTAGACTGAGTACTGGATATCTAGTCTGCTTGCACTAAGGTATAAAAGTGAGCCTATTTCTCTATATATTGTTTGGCTTATTTCTTCTTCCACTCTTATTCTTATCAATTTTTATGACTGCACTCATTGGGGTTTCATGTGGCTTGTATTTTCTAATCCATATTTCTTGACTGTGCCCTTCAGGTACTTGGCTTGATTTATAAAAATCTCACTTTCTAACTATTGTACCTGAAGTCTTACAAAGTATTTCAATTCTCCCATTAAACTCATTTGAAATTTAGATTTCATTAGTGTAATAAATTTTTCACACAGTTTGTTATTAGTGCAACCAAATATAGTGTAATCAACATAAATTTGTACTAATAGTAAATGTTTTTTATGTATCTTAAAAAATTGGATGGTATCTACCATTCCTCTCTGAAAGTTGTTCTCACACAAAAAAAGTTGAGAGAGTTTCATACCATGTCCTTGGAGCTTGTTTTAAACGATATAATACCTTGTCTAACCTGTAGACATGATGTGATGTTCAAAGTCTTCAAAATCAGGAGGTTGTTCAACATATACCTCCTCTTATAGCTTTCCATTTAAGAAGACACTCTTCACATCTATTTGATGGACTTTAAATCCTTGGTATGCAGCATAGGCAATGAACATTCTTATTGCTTCCAACCTTGCAACAGGGGCAAAGGTTTCATCAAAATCAATACCTTCTTCTTGTGAGTAACCTTTTACCACTAGCCTGGATCCGTCTCTGATAACTGTTCCATTTTCATCAGGTTTATTCCTGAACACCCACTTGCAGCCAACAACTGGATAATTCTTGGGTCTTGGCACTAGATACCATAATTTGTTTCTTTGAAACTCATTTAGTTCTTCTTGCATGACATCAACGCAGTTTGGATCACTTAAAGCTTCATTGGTTGTCTTTGGTTCTATTCCTGATATGAAATATGTAGACACACTCTCTGGTTGTTGCGCTTCTAGTCTGCACACGTGCATCCTTGTCTCCATGTATGGTATCTCTCATGAACATATAATTCATACCAATGTCCATATTTGGGCTGCAACAGACCACAACAGATCCCTGTTTAGTGGGCTTTCCATAAGGACTGCTCTACGATGTTATATCCAACATCCCCACGACTCCCCGCATAGCTTTAAGAAGCCTCAAAGAGTCCCTTGAAGAAGCCAAGCATCTCAGATCCTCTCCACAAACCAACATAGTGACAGGATTAGGCAAGGACAGAGCTGCATCTCCATCCACTGATCCTATGTAGCAGCCATCAATCACAGGCTTCAATAACTCGAGTAGCACATTTATGATATGTATCAGTGGAACAAGGATGCATTTCATAACTTGCTTGAGAAGCTGCAACCTTTTGCAGAAGAGCTAGAGACAGAAAAGGAGGACAAATACATGCTCTTTGTAGAAGTCAATGAGTTGATGTCAGGGATTGGCAAAGGACTTTTCCAGTAGATCTAGAAAAGCAATGCCATTAACCTTCAACAATAGAATCGCAGTGCCTCCAACCTTCGCAGACTACACAACACGTAGACTACTCAAGACCACCATCTTCAAGCTTCCCGCAGGCCACACAGAATCAACTACAACAGCATATCCAAAACAATGACAAACACATCACACTCTTAGACACAAGGGTCTAAGATGAGATCCACAAAGCTATTGTAGCCCAGGCCAATACTATCAATGAACTGCAAGCTCTAAAGCAAGAAATTGAGACCCTCACTCCATCCCTCAAAACTTAATAGTCCCCTCACCCTGATAATAACAAAAAGGGAAAGAAGGATGATGCAGCAAAAGAAGCTGACAAGGAGAAAGATTGAACAAAGGAAGAAAGAAAGAAGAAAGAAGCTGAGGAAAAGAAGAGGAAGCACATTGATGAGGCATTAACTGCTCAAGAGAAGAAAGTGCGCAAAAGAAGAAAATCATCCAAGGAACCCTCCAGATCTCGAGGGGAGCGCTCAGCAGTCGAAGCAAGGACAGAAAGGAAGGGAAGAAAAGGGAAAGGTCAAAGGAACATCATTATCATCATCATCACAATAGATTGGACGACATATCTTTATCTCCCGAGCGCAGACGACAACACAATACAGACAACCAAAAACAAAACAGAAGAGAAGAAGTTACGGACTATATAGGTTATAAGGGATATAGGTAAAATATTTGTAGTAGCTTGTAATCATTAGACTTTTTTTTTGTTCTGAAAAGTTGTTGTTTTAGAAAAACATCTATTAAAACTAATTTAAGTTATAATTCTATTCAATTAGTTAACTTATTGTTTCTAAACTTGAAGTTTTGTCATCATCAATTTAGGAAGGGGTTGTTAGGAATGTGCAATCTTTCTATTTATATAGAAATTGATTAACATAATTTTAGAGTAAGATATGTTCATGGGTAATTACATAGGTTGAGAGTTAGGATAGTTAGTTGCAGTCTAGAAAGTTTACAGTAGAGCAGCGGACGATTAAAATTGGGAGCCAATGTGGATCATCTAGATGCAAACTACTTCAAAAATTTCTAGATAAGTAACTGGGATGAACATATACAACAAAAGATCACAAATCTATCAAAATCTAGGACCGAAATCTCGGGATCAAGATCAAGTCATAATACAGCAAATTGGGTGCAGCTGAGTTGACTTGTAGCAGAAGCAGAAGCTCAGTAAAAAGGGAATGTAGCTGTAAGAAAACATAAGGAGTCTCAACCGAGATCCATAACATTTGCACATACTTCTTCATTGCAGTAAATGGAATCACAACACCCAGAATATACTCGATCAACAAAAGCCTCCAGTAATCTCTTTTAGATTGAACATTCTCAATTGTAAGCACCACATCCTCATTACTACGTTCAACATTAGAGAGTTGAATCCCATTGCATATACTTCGTTTACTAGTCGTCACCACAGAGGGGTTCTAAGAGCTTTGTCCCTTCACTATATCAACATAGGAATCACCCCATTCAGCCACCATATCCCTCCAGCTACGTTTTCCCCCAAACAGTAGATTTCGCAATATCACTTCCTTTCATTTCAACACTACCAACATCATCCTTCTTCGTTACCTCACCCTTCTTCATCATGATCAATCCCAAACTAGCCTCAACTTCATCAATATGGGTTTCACTAGGGTTTCGTAGCACGCCTTCACATCAGATGTGAAAAATAAATAAATAAAATCATAATGAGAATTTTTGAATTTTAGAGAATTTTTATGTGAAAATTACTTAGAAGTTGGCCTTTTCTTTTACAATTCCGAATAGGTAGAACACATCTTTTTTTTTTAAATCGATTCTTTTTTTGAAAAAAAAAAAATACATCCCTGGTCTTATATGCCCTTAATCCTTATATTTCTTTCCTTTTCCTCTTGTTTCCTTTATTGCTTCGATTACATAGGACAAGCAATCAATCCTCAATCCTAATTTGATATTATAAACTTCTCCTCATGGACATCACCTGCATGGCTCCACTCAATATTGTTACCTTCCTTTCATTGCAAGAGATGGAGTTTTGGCTCCTTGCATTCCTTCGGTTGCATGGTGTTGGTCGATTTTTGAATTGTCTTCTAGGATTGCCATCGTTTATCTAGAACCAGTGAGTCTCCTTGTTTCTATGGACTTGGTGTAAATAGAATAGTGTAACTTTGACATTTGTACTACCGCTACAGCTGATAATGTTACCATAACTCAAGGTATTCGAGTTGTTCACAAGCATTCGGGATCTCACCATTCAGAATCACCATACTGAAGGAAATTGACTGATTTGATGTCGAAGCCTCCGACGATGACGCAACGAAGTTTCTCGTCCTTGTCGTTTTCATAGACAATGAATCGCTCGATTCCGTTGTGGCTTGGACTACGTGGTATATCACCCACTCCTCGATTCCAATCGTGCACATGGAGATTGCTTGGGTTATGTGGGGATTGGAGGCTCAGGCTTTATGTTGGACTTGGGGCATTGTTTGATTCCGATCGTGCACTGTTTGATACAATACCCAGTCCTCGATTAAGCTATTGGTTCTCAATTTTTAGGTTATTTTTAGGCACTGTTGAGCTTCGATGGAGCTTTAAAGTGTTGGTTTCGAAACACTGTTCTAAACAGTGCATATTTCTGTAACATAATCGAGAGCACTGAATACAAACAGTGCATATTGTACTTGTATATATGTGCACTGTTTTGTTCCGGAAACAACGATGACGAGGGACACTGTGCACTGTGTCAAAAGTGAACTAACTTGTCAAAAGACGAAACACCTAAATTCTTCTATAGATTCTTCACTGGACTCTGCTATATCTTCTGTTCTTCAGCGCAAACTAATAAACCCTATTTTTGTTCTTTCTCAATTCAGCTCACTTGAACAGTTTTGAATTCTGGATTATTTTTGCATAATTTTTTATGTTTAATCTCTCATTCTGCTTACTTATTGAGCTTCTTTGATTCTCTTTTATAGGTTGGGGAAATAAACCCGTGACTTGTGTACAGGATATTATGTTATAGCTGGTCACATGTGAACCTCAACTGATATTGACGACTCATCTTTATTAGATCCTCGTATTGTCATACTGTGAACCTCAAATCTTCGATTTGACTAAACCTCATATCTCTGACCCAACCTCAGCAACCATCTGTGCTGCACTCTAATCTGATGTACCTTAGTCTGTACTCAAAACTGTTGAGACCTCATCTAAACCCAGTCCTTGTTGTAACTTCGTCTGCACCCAGATCTGATGCAATCCATGCGATGCTGTGTTGGTCCTCATCTGCAAGTTCAATCCTAGATCCTGAAGCATTTACACATCTTTTGTTGCTATGCATGTCTTAGTTTCTTAGTTGAAATTCTCTGTTGTAGCCTGGATCTGATGACCCACACAATGCTCTCCATCTGTGGTCGTCTGCTCTCCAGCATCTGACCTAAAATATAGCTACCTATCTAATTTCCAGCCTAAGCACACTACCAACATCATATCTAATACTTCTAAGTTTTGTTCATCAATTTCTATAAAAGTGGAGGGATTGCACATTCCTATCACAACGGATGCAACGTTTGATTATCCCTCTTCGGAACACGAAAATTGATGACGGTATTCAGAAACCGTTATCGGTTTTCGATCACTAAGAGCAACTCAAACTGGAACATTAAAAACTGATTACGGTATTTAGAAGTCGTCATCAATTTTCGATCACTAAGAGAAACAATAACTGGAACACTAAAAACCGGTGATGGTATTCCAAAAACTGTCAAACGGTTTTTTCCCAGATCTATAATTAAACCCCCAACCCCTTCTTCTTCCCCTCACTTTTTCCCCACTACTCTCTCTTCGACCCTAAACCCTAATATACCCAAACTACGAATTACACCAAATTGAGTTCAAATCTCCCTAAATCTCATCACATATACACCCGTTCTTTAATTTCATCAAAACATCATAATTCTCACGAATTCACTCCTAATTTTTGTTTTGATTTCAATGCTCAGTACCTGAGGTCGAAGCCAACCAGATAATGATAATGGATCGGATGATGACTACAACGTATCAGATGTATCGAGGACGCCATCTCCTCCACAACCCCGACGTGATGCACCCCGTCGTAATCCTTTTAGGGCGACGAATGTTAACAAGGGGAAGGGGAAGCAACCGGCCAAGAAAACGAACGTGATGAATTTTAAGATCCCGAGACCTATGCAAATCGACCCTACGGAAGGTAGTCAATCTAGTGTCATTCTTGAGTTTCTATCTGATCATTACGATGGTGTGTACAATGAACAATTGAAAAAGAAACTTAATTATGGTCAAGTGATTGATCTTGATTGGCTTAATCAAAATAACTTTCCGAGTTTTAGTGATTGGTTTGAAGCTCAAGGTTGGAAAGATTTGATAACCAATATGACGATTAGATGCTATCCGGAGATGATGCGATTGTTTTATGCTCACTTCGAGCCTATCCCAAAGAGAATTTGTCATTATAGGTCATGGGTAAGGGTAAAAACGTTGTGCTCAATCCAGAGATTATTGGTCAAGCTTTGGAGATCAATTATGAAGGAATAGCGGAGGCTAACCAAAATTGTTGGGAAATGGTTGAGGGGTTTAGAGGCTTGTGAGATATTGTTGAAATGTAAAATCACAAATGTCTATGTCTTTCATGCTAATGAATTAGATCCTAAAATGAGAGTATTGCATCTTATAGTAGGTCGGTGGTTGAAAGGAAAAACCGGGGAAGGGGGATGAATGATCCAACACGCAATGAGATTTTGCTCATGTATCCGTTGGTTGAGAAATGATTGATCAATCTTCCTTTCTTTCTTCTTTATCAAATGGACAAAGTGTACTAAAGATCATGGAAAGACTCTTGCATTTGGGAATTATATTTCTTAATTTCTTGAGTATCATGGTTTTATTTGAGTAAGGAGAAGAAGATAGAAAACACTTTCAAGGTTTTGGGATCTCCGGCTCATCTTGTTATCCTTAAGTGCGTTTTTAATCAGGAAACCGATATATAGGAGCTCAATCGTTCGAGGAATGTGACAAAAGAAAAAGGATTCGAAAAGGTAGGGTTATTATGATCTTTAAAAACATCCAGGTTAGGTGGAAGTCTTCACAAGCAACATCTAGTGCACAAGAAGAAGTGGAAGATGAATAAGAAGAAGAAGAAGGACACAATAAAGATGATGCTTGTGATCATTTCCCTCATTTTCGCTCACTGACTATTTAATGGATTTCTTAGCTGACAACTACGAAAGGTTGGAATGGAATTATGATGCACTTCAAAGGAATTTCAACGCCTTCCAAGATCGAGTGACTGAAATGGGAGATACGAGATGACCGTCATGATGAGATCATATAGTATCTGAATCGGTTAGCACTACAAAATGGAATTCCTCATCCACCGTCACGATGAGATCACATACTACAAAATCGGTTAGCACTATCTTAATCGTCATGATGATGATGACGACGACATATATATGTAGATGTTTAGTTATTTTCTTCTTTGTAATGTTTTTATCCTTCTTAAAACATGGATATTTCATCTTTTGAATATATATCTTTATATTTGGAATAATATTATTGTTTTTATAACTTTTAAGTTGTTATTTTCTCATGTTAAAATGTTTATTATGTAATTCACATGTCATGTCAATATGTTGTTATGTTAATGCTACTTGAACACTTTATTATGTACGAGACTTTGAAACAAAAGTAACAATTCAAATGTTTAGGTTGTTAGAAATATATAGTTATCAAGGCTGGTAAGTTTATCACTTGAAAAAGTTAATTTTTTTTTCATTTTTTGGAAATAAAAACCGTGAACGATTAGTGAAAAACATTGTCGATTTCTAAAACCATTGACAGTTTTGGATGAATGAGAGTTATAGATTTTGTAAGATTTCATGCTATTAGAATCGTTACCGGTTTGAAAAACTCTTAACGTTATATCAAAATAGTCAACGATTTCAAAAAACCGTTGTTGGTTTTGATGTTTTAGGAAGAAAAAAAAAAAAGAGAAAAAGGACTTAAAACCCTTTTCCTACTGGCTGGGCCAAATCCGGGCTTTTGTCGGGCTGGGCTTTCATGCTTGGGATCAAGACCCGACTCTGGCCTGGTCAAAGTCAATTGGGCCGGGCCAAGCCTGGGTTTTTTACGAGCCACGCCGAGCCGTTACATAACAACACTACCTAGCCCAACCTTTAGGCCCTTTGGATAGGGGCTTGGACTAAGATCAGGCTATGATTCGAGAGGAAAAAGCCTTCTCAGGCTCAACCCTCAAGAGCCCAGGGCCGGGCTGGACGGACCAAAAAACCCAAGGCCGGGCCGGCCCAAGTGTGTATTTGACACCATGATTCATGACAACTTGGCAAATAGGATAGATGAAAAAACCGTTGAAAACCATAACAAATTTGAGTGAAATCTCGATCCACCAGAGAACAAAAGATTAACGTTAATATGGTAGAATGCTATGATGCTTTTTCTAACTCCCAAGAAAGAAATCGTTGACTTAAACGATACAAATACAAAATGAGCTCATCATTATTTTCGATCCCAAATAACTCAGATTTTCATGGAAACACTAAAATAACAAGACAGGTGGATATCCAACAGTCCATCTGTGCAACCGCTTTAACAGTATGTCAACAAGAACAACAGGGCTGCCGTGAAAAGCTGCTGATCTGAAAAACAAAATATTCAGACACCCACTTAGTACCGGTTCCAGTAGGTCCTGCGTCTGAACCAGTTGTAGTCAGGCAAACTTTGGATTGGTCCAGTTGCAGCGATGGCAATATCCTGCGAAACAGATAGAGGCTCTGTTAGTCATGAACAAACAAAAATGTAGTTTTCCTCCATCTCAGTATAAAATCTTCGACATGGAAGTGAACCCTTGTCACAATAAATTTTGCTCTTGGACATGGGTGGTTGGGGATCGTAGCACAATGACATGTGATTTATGCATAGATGAGAGCAAAAAGAGATGATTTTACGGCGTAGCAAGAAAGAAGCATTTTAGAGAAGTTGGGATCCACAAATTCAAAATTGCAGCCTCTTAAAGCAACCTCGTCCATAAGTAGTTTGAAAGCATCAGAAACTTAGAAGCATCTTCACAAAAACACTCCTTTTTTCACTATCATTGATAGTTCAATCGGTCTCTGGATGCTAGACCATCACACATGGGATGGTACACACAGATCAAAGGGTGAATTATGTATGAACCAGTAATAAATATGAGCAAGCCTTCAAGTAATCCTACAGCGGCAAGTAAAAGAGTCCTTTCCAATTAGTATTTCAACCGGGAAAGGAGTTTATTATTCGATTTACAAAGAGTATATACTACATAAAACTAAGATTAAGTGCTATCCAACAATAGAGATGGTAAGATCAGTAAAACTGAAACAACATTATATTAAACTATTAAAACTAAACAAAAAGGAAATTCAAAGGAGGGAGCGAATGATGCTCTAGTCGTCAAACGACGACTGCTCCTGTGACAACCTTCTGCTAGGAATGTGGAAACGTAAACAAGGGCGGCTGAAGAGGTGGTAATATATGTTACAGTGACAGTTTGTGAAAATCCTGGGAATGTGGTAAAAAGGCTGTGAAACTGAACTCTACGATGGTTCCTAATGAGTGTTCCACTCATATTTCTCTTAGATAAATGCTTTATGATAGATTCTAACTGTCAATTTTTGAATCGTTTTAGTTATTTTTAGGGTTGAGCTCTTTGTAGCGTTGTTTTCTTGTTTTTGTCTCGAGGTTTTGAAGCTTTGGAGCTTTCTTGGGAACTTTGATTGAAGTCCTTGTGATGAAGTTCAAGGCATTTGTATGAAATTTTAAGTTAAGGTTAAAGAATCTGGAGCAAGGATTAAAGATCGAAGTTGGAAAAACAGAAACATGAAAAAAAAAAGTGTTAGAAGATGCTCACAGGGAGTTGTGGCCTGCAGGAGGAAGACTGTGACTTTAAAGAAGACATCCATGCTTTGTTGCAGGCTTATCTAGAAAGCATGTTCAATCTTCCGCTATTATTATGAGTTGTATTGTTGGTGAATAACCCTTGACTCCCTCCGTCCCAAAAAAAATACAACACTTGTCTTTTTAGGCCGTCCCACTTCTTATTTGGCAATAAAAAACATCAAATCACTTTTTATATGGTACAATGCTTCCTGTCTTCAAGGCTAAATGTTGTAGCAAGAGTTGGGATCTGAGGATGAGCTTAATGCTTCCTGTCCTCGAGGCTAAATGTTGTAGCACAAGTTGAGATCAGTGGATAATTTCGTGGATACAGGTGTCGGGGCAAGGCATCTCTGGCAGAACATCAAAGGAGAACCACTCGAGCCACTATATGTGACATGGAGATAAAGAAAAAGATTAGGTCAATAGAACAACCATGAAACCTGAGCTCTTAGCCGGAAGAATATTTGGAGAATGAAGCTTATTTCTACACTTAATGTAGTATGGTGAAATTGACATGACCACAAAGAACGAACACAACACACACTTGATGTAGTATGGAGAAATCGACATGACCACAAAGAACGAACACCCCCCCCCCCCCCCAAAACACACACACGCAACAAAAAATAGAACAATACAGGAACTACAGAACAAAAGAACTATATAATTTCGGCAACTATATAAGTTCTGTTTCTTACCCTGTCATGGATAAAGCGATTAGCTACACGTTTCAGGGTGCTCGCATCAACAGCGTCAATCCTAGCAAACAATTCCGCGAAGGGTATTCTTCGCCCATAAGTAAGTAGCTGCACCCCAAAGATAGCACCACATTTAGTAACAATGAAGGGCCAAAAAAACCCACCACGGAAAAGAGTTGAAGGAAAAGAACCCTGGGAATGGCCGCAACCAAAACAATCCACTAGCTGCTTTTAATTTGAAAAAAAGAGAGATAAATTTAAATTCTGTAAAGTCACACTAGCGCAGAAGATCTTAAACAATCAATAACTATCCCCATGAAAACTAAATGGCATGTCACTATCAAATGAAAGATTGAGTAGCAAACAACAGTGAATTGACAAAACCACATCTATAATAGGTGATCAACTAAGCAGTTCTTAAGATCACAGCACTAGCATTTGAAATCAGGCGGCAAGAGCTGAGGAAACAAACAGAATTGACATAAAAATTACTACCTACGTCTATGTCCCAAAATAGGCAAAAAAATTTATCTCGACTTCTCTGTCAAAGCAAACTTTGACAGACACGACAAAATTATCAAACAGTGGGGCTTTGTTTTGTCAGTGTGTGTGTTTGCATCTTGCCAGTAAAGTTTTTGTATTGTCAATGGCCGTGGATCTTTTGTATTGTCAGTGGGTTTTTTTTTTTTTTTTGTCATGGGATTTTGTATTGTCAGTGGGTTTCTTTTACCATTAGTAGAAGGGTTATTACAAAAATATTGGTTACAGGCCCTTTAGCCCCACCATACCGATATGGGGAAAACGGATTTTAACCTGTAGCAGGGAGCTTATTTCAACACAATGGAGTAGTGCTTCCAAAGCCAGTTGTTGCTGCTTGATTGCTGACTGATTTAAAATCAACCCTCACCACCTGTAAATATTGTAGGATGATAATACACCCTGGTGTTGAGGGGAAGCGACAGGACTTGGAAAGTTTAATTTACAACGTTTATATCACAATGGTGTCCTCAGCAATCACAAAACAAATATTGTAGGTCAAGTGAATGCTTCAAAATGCAATGTCATGATGGTTTATTAATTCTAGAGTGTGGCAATTAGCCAAGGCGTAAATTGAGCAATTCTACATACAGAGAATTCAGAAGGCACTGGCGGAGCAAATGCAAAGGCAAAGACAAGGACAAGGACAACAACCCATTTG
The DNA here is from genome assembly GCA_001925005.1 of Drosera capensis. Lineage (NCBI taxonomy): Eukaryota > Viridiplantae > Streptophyta > Magnoliopsida > Caryophyllales > Droseraceae > Drosera > Drosera capensis. Next base: position 59,577 of record LIEC01011191.1, read on the forward strand.
TCATCAATGAGTGCATGGGCAAGAGAAATACAAAGGTCAACAATGAGGCTTGTATTTCTAGCGACCGTGGTTTTTCTCGATTTGAATTTTCCACGTTAAATCTTGTGCTTTTTGATTTTTTGTTCTTTGGTTCGACTTTTGGTTCTTGGTTGTGCACGATTGTTTTCCTAATTCCGTAGGGTTTGCGTCACTGAGGGTGTAGAACCCTAACAAAGTGGTATCAAAACTCCAGGTTTCATAACTGAAAGTAAGATTCAATCTTTTGTGATATACATTACGGGTGTAGAACCCTCGACTTGGGGGACCATCACTTTTTTTTCCTTCCTAAATATACATTATGACTTTTTGTTACAATGATTGGCTAGATGGAAAAGTGAAATACCACAGGAGTTGGATATTTCTCATTCAGATTATTGCAAAAAAAAAAAAAAAATCTAGACATATAGGGAGCACTGCGTAACCAAAAAATAATAGTAATGTCACCAAATCGACAAACCAAGAGCATATTACCTGCCGTCCTATGTCCTCAGCAACTGGGCTTGTCCCATCGATATGAAGCAACAAAGAAGACTTCAACTGCAACAACAGGAAACGACCAATGTTTCTTTTTTTCCTTTTTGCATATAAAACAAGGAAATTAAAAATATGAAAAACATGGATAATAAGACAAATCTGCACGCAAGATGGTACAAATTAGTATGATTTTCCTATCATTGTGCAAGACTATGTTGCTTCTTGTTTATCTCTCAAGAATTTGAGTATTATGTGATCATGCCGATGAGTCCCATGCATCAGGTATCATGGTCATTGAAACACATTAGTGGCTCTTATTATCACTGTTGTTGGCTATTCTTTCATAAAGCTTTCTCATCAGTATTCTTTCTTATTTTCACTTTTTGGTCTCACTGCAATTGAATCAACAAGAAAGTGCAATCATCAAGCAAATAAATTAAGGGGTTATTTGGTATTGTTTCTCAAAACTGTGAAAACCCAAACTGATAACGAAAATTGAAATCACTTTACAAAGAGATTTTTTTTATAAAGGAGGATCTTAAATACTGTACTAAAATGAAACATAAGAGAAACTGAAAATCATTTTTTTCTAATTTTCTGATTCCGTTTTATCCGTTTTAGAAAACAAGAATCAGAATTAAACATTTCTGTTTCATCAGCCCGTGAAACGAAATAGAAACCAGAAACAGAAATGATACCAAACATGTCCCAAGAAATAACATTTTTTTTTTTTTTTTTTTTTTTTTTTTTGAAAATCATATTTGCCAACTTATCTAATTCATAAATGGAAAACATTTCTGGATCAACAATAAAACATTCTCAAACAGCATCCTTTTTTAGCACTCCTGACTAATAAATGCGTGTGGAATTCCACAAATACCTACGTAAAGTCATATTTCCGGATCTCTGCCACCGAACACCAAAAACATCAATCAAGAACCTACTAACAATGCTTGGATATATGACAAATTAGAGAACCAGAAATATCAGCTTACAGTAAGGTAATAGAGAAGCTCATTTAAATATGCAAAAGAAACAACACATTTGATTCCTCAAACAGGATGAAGTAAATCCTACATTAAAGAAAGAAAATTGTCAACTATAAAATTTCAAATTGCAAAACATTATCAGCGGCGGCATCTTCTTGTGGTGTCAACTATAAAATTTCAAATTGCAAAACATTATCAGCGGCGGCATCTTCTTGTGGGTGGTCCATTTACCTAACTGTACACAATGAGCACTCCAAAAACTAACACCAGTACAAAATACTGGTAGGAATGATTGGATACAGGAAAGGAGCTACTCCATAGTCCAAGCAGAGATGTATAGCAAGCACTATCTGTAATATTTGACTGTTCAAGCAGCAATGCTGAGACCTGATGTAGGAACTAGGTACCTGGACATGCAACCAGGAGGTGGAGCCAAAGTACCGAGCCAATCCTAACATAAATTAGCCTTCACTTTCCTCCCCCCCCCCCCCCCCCACCCCCAAATAAAAAATGAGACTACGCTAAGTAATAGTAAATAAGAATACAAGAACATGTGGAAAAAAGAAGTGACTGCATAGCTTCAAATTATATCCATGTAAAGATGAAAACTCGATTAATCAACCATCAAATTTTGGTACACGTTAACTTGATATCTATGAAAAGATAGTGAAACTGATGGAAAGACAAATAAAATAAAAGGGACCTCTATCATCAACTTGGACATGATAAACAGTTGGAAGTTGAAAATACCTGATTACGAGCACGAGTAACATCCACATCCGAAACACGGTAACACAATTTACTTATTTCATGCATAATCGCCCAGGCTAAATCATCCAAGCAATCAGCCTGCAAAATAAAAAACAAACAATCACCATTAAAATATGGAAATCACATAAAAGATTGCATAAAGTACTTTTAAGATCTGGAGGCTGTAAAACTGGAAACAAAATTTAAATGGCGGTGTTGCCTTGACACGATTTTGAACTGCTTCATCTTAAGAAAGGTACAAGGAAATGTGGGGGCACTAGAAAAAGGAATATTATTGGAAATACCAGCATGTAATGAGATACGAGAAACAGAGGGAAGAACATGCAGCATGTAATGGAGAACAGCACCAGAAACAGGAATTTTTTTTGGCCAAAGATCTTCTGAATTCCTATCTATATATTTAAGCACTTTGCCAACAACATGACAATGAGTCCAATTCAGGCCTTCTATAACCAATACGTATCTCATGACTATTCCCATTGGTAACTAAATACCATTTCTTACCAAGTTAAATACTTTTGCTTCATACTTTACATGAAAATTGGTTAGTTGACTGATTTGGCTGAGATTCATACTTCTACTTCATAATTCACATTTAACAGACACTTTATGTTTAGTATGACCTGATGGATTTGGCAACCATGTTGACCAATCTTAATCCAGCAAATTGTTTATGGGTCAAGCAAGTCATTTGAATTTAACTGATTCATCAATTCAGTGAACCATGAGCAGAACAATCTACTTAAATGGAGACTCTTCCTGATTATTTTTTTCACCCTGTGTGTCACAATCTATTTTAGATGTCCTAATCATATTCAAGCCAACCCTCGGAGCACTAAGTAATTAGTCGGCGATGGCACTAGAGTTATGATACTGGCTATGTTGTATTGTATTACTTTTAAGCCGTCCACAACAAATACAGGAAATAGGAGTAGCACCAAATATAACAAAAAAAATGAAATCGACAAAATAATTAAGTATTTGTCAATGTCTCAAAATAAAGGGGGCCGAAACGTGCACCTTAGCAGCTGCATAAACACCAAACAACCCTGTATCTTTGTAGTTGGTGTTAAAAGCCATCATACTTTCAGCTATTTCATCTATGCCGACCCTTTGTGCCAGCTCAGAGCTGCACGTAATGACAGATATGATCAATTCTTATCCTTCATCCACCATCAGTGCTATTTGCAAGTACAAGTAACATCATGATCAAGGAACTAACCCCATGTGCTTTCCACCACCGGCAGTTTTGTTCCATGAACCCAACAACGACTGCATGACCATCAATGCAATAGAATCGGGGTCCGTCCACGACGCTCCACTAAAAGCAACAGCAAATTGGGCCAGAGGAATATCATCATCTATCATCCTCACCTGCAATTACCAATTGATATTAACAGAGCTGCAAGATCCCTGCAAGACATCATCATAAGATGATCCAAGAACACTCTAATGCTTGAGAGACACACCTCGGAACCAGTAAAAATAGCAGGTTCTTTTGAAACTAACTGTGAAGCAGTTGTTGGGTCGGTTGACAACCTTGTAAACAATTTCTTTACTTGCTCAACAACCTCCTCATGTTTGACCGCTCCAGAAGCAGCAATAACCTAGATAAACAAGTAGCTCAGATCCTAGAAACAGATATCCAAAAACAACTTAACATCCATGACAACAATAACCTAGAGGGGAAAAATATCAAACATGGGAAGCCCATTTTGCTTCTCAGACTACCATTCTTGGAGCAGTGTAGTGCGTTGAAATATAGTTTTGGAGATGAACTTTAGTGATTGTCTTTATATTCTGAGCAGGTCCCAGAATTGTCCTACCAAGAGGAGTATATTGGAATGCTGTTGCATGCAAATGGTCAAATATAACCTCCTCGGTTTGTCCTTCAACCTGTGAGGTTACGATGGAGGGCACACATTAGCAACATCACTTCAAAAACCAGCTTCATTTCAAACAATGCTGAAAACAAACATGAAGGATACAAAAGATCACACTTGAAGTGACAGACACAGAGCGGCAGCTCTCCCCATATAAAAGTCAAATAAATGAACCAAAAACGAAAAGAAGCCACCTCCTCCATTTCGCGCAAGATGACATCACGCTCCCTATTGATCCGACGTTCATCAAAGGTGGAGTTCTGCAAAATATCAGCCAAAACATCCAAGGCATTATTAACATCCTTGTCCAACACCTTGGCGAAATAAGTTGTCTGCTCCCTGGAAGTATACGCATTAAGATGACCTCCCATATTCTCGATTTCCTCCTCCAACCCCCTCGCCGACCTCTTCTCCGTCCCCTTGAAAATCATATGCTCCAAGAAATGCGCAGTCCCATTCGTCTCATCACTCTCGAACCTCGACCCGGCGTCGATCCAAACCCCAACCGTAGCGGTCCGTGCAGCGAGGTCGGACTCCGTGGCGACACGAAGTCCGTTAGGAAGGGTCGTGATCTTGGTCGCCGGGGAGGAGAGGATGGACGTGTGATCCTCGAGCTTCGGTTCCGGAGATCCGAAGCGGAGGAAACGTGGGTCGGGGTTGTCGAGTTTTTGGATCTTGTATTTCACTTCTTCGGCGAGGCGGTCGTAGATCATGGCGGTGGGCGGTGGAGAGACGGCGAGACCGGCGGATGAGTTGGTGGCCACAGAGGATGTGGAATGACAGCGCTGCTGGAGGATGGCGGAGAAGGCACGCCGGCTAGAGCGCCTCGACAAGGAGAGCATGCGATTGAGAACCATGACCGGAGGTGCGGCGGCGGCGGAAGGGTTGGGGTTATTTCGACTCTATTACGTCCTTCAAGAGGTCCTTCTCCAGCGAGAGTTTTCTCGGCTTTTTTCCTCCCCTCGTATGTAAGAGATTTGGGTTTCGAGAAAATCTGTCATGTTATATTTGTATGTAATTAAAATTTAATCAGCTTTTTTTTTTCACAATATGACCTGGACGATTATCCCTATCGTTGATGGCTTTCGAGTTTACGTTCATATCTGATCGGGTACAGTTTTCAAATCAATAAAAAAATTAAAATTGAATTATTCATGTTATAATCATAATCATTTATTTTTTAAAATTTAATCTTAATTATTAAATTTTAATTAGACACACATATGTTATAACACAAATCCTGTTTTCTCAAGAAATTTACTTATGTGTTGAATTCTTTTGGTAAAAAAAATTATCTTCAAAGATTTATGAGAGAAAGAAAAGAGAAAAAAATGAGAGAAGAAATAATAATGGGATAAATTTATATGATATAAAATATAAAATAAAGATGTATTGATATTTTAGAACCAAATTTTTTTCTGAAATATTATAATTTTTTGTATAACATCTAAGAAACAAAAATATTATATTTTTTATGGGACGAATGGAGTAAAATCTAGCACTTAGTTTCCTCTCCGTTCACAAAAACATCATCAATACAACAACAACAATTCAAACAATCCCGATATCAACTCTATTACGTCATAGAAGAGGTCCTTTTCCTACGAGGATACTTGGCTTTTTTTTAAATGTGAAAATAGAATAAAAATCACCTACAAATTCGTATAATCTATCACTTAATTCCTCTTTGTTAACTTTGACATCATCAATATAGCAACAACAGTATCTCAAATAATTCCGTTATCGGCAGAGTTAGAAAATGACGAAATATACATAATCTTTCTCTTGTCACGACAATAGAGAGATCGTTTCTTTATATCATCGAGAAGAAAAAACATAAGGTCAATAATATAAAAAAAACAATAACAACATAAATAATATAGTAAAAAGGAGCAGCAAGTTGTTCACGAACAGTCGCAATATACAAGATCTCATGGTTTTTGAAATTCAAAAAAAAAAAAAAATTTGAATTTGTTTTTGCCTATTCCTATTGCCCATGAGACTGCTTTACTTTTCCGTAATAATAATGCATATATTAAAACAAGCAATAATATAATAAAATACTATTTATATACAAAATACCACATATTAAATAACAAATACTATATATATATATATATATATTGAAATCATCTCTAATCTAATAAAAAAAAACACTTAACCATCCTGGAGTTTTGGACTTTTGCACATACACTTCATATTTCTAAAATATACATTAAACCCCTCACTAAGTTTTCAGCCACTAACTATGTCGATTCCAAATGAAAAGGTCAATATAACACAATCATCGCTGAAAACAAGAGCCAGCGTCCGGGTGTGGCCCATGCCTATGCTCGGGTGCAATATAAATTTCCCTAAATGCCTTCTAGACGAACTATATCGTGCTCGGACATGGCCTATGTTTGTGCCGGGACACTTAGATCTTCTTCTTATGGCCCTGTCTAACAACTTCTCAGGTTTTCGAGACATAACTCCAACAATCTCCACCTTTATCAAAGAGAATTCGAATGTCCGTTTGAGCTTTCCAAAACACTCAGATTGAGTAACCATCTCGTACCCTTTCGGGCATGACCTTGCACCCCACTTCTTGTGATAAGGGCACTCCACTACATTCTTCATTATTGGGAATTTGAGACCTCAAAGACGATGCCCACCATCTAGATGATGCTTTACCAGCTTCAGTCCTCTCTGTTATCCGCTGATCTTTGGCACCCGTATCTCTTGTGCTACACAAGCCTTTCACAGCCCGCACCTCTCGTGCTCTATGCCTCACATGTAATCTAAGCTCCTCAACCTTGGCTCCACCAAATCCAACAACCTCTCGATGACTAACTGAAACTATATCACCTGTATGAAAACCCCATGAGATCGTGTCACCTGATCCATCCCTTGGCATCTTGACACTCCAACGTTGATTTTGGTCTCGATTCTCTTACAATTGTACTCGAAGTAATGTTTCCTCAACCGTTTTCATCACAACCGCGTTCCCAATCAATTTAAACTGGTTGTCAACCTTCTGAGCCTCATCACGACCATGGCGCCTCTACATATCCTCATCACCCCACCCTTCACGGACATCCTACAATACTTGGAATCTAATGCACCAACTGAGATCATATTTTTCCTTACATTAGGAACAAATCCGACACCTCCCAAAGTACACACAGTACCATCAAACATCTCGATCTTAACTGTACTTATTCTAAGGACCTTGCACGTCTCACCATTACCCATCTGTATGGCACCTTCAATACTGGGTACAAACTTATTAAAAAGATTTTTACTCCGATAAACATGAAAAGAACATCTTGAATCAACAAACCAATCAGAATCGATACCTTTTCTTACAGTAGAACCTTTCTCGAGATCCGATGAATCTTAGATCATGTAGAGCTCTCCATCTTCGCTATCGTGGTTCCCTTCTGCCACATTCACAAAACTTGACTTTCTCCCTCGGTTCTTGTTCTCTGGACACTCCATCATGTCCCAACTTATGGCACTCTATCTGAGTCTTATTTTTCGTCCTTCTATTGAACTTGGACCTCGCTACTAAGCCTACTCCATCGTTGACCGGAATTGGGTTCAACTTACTTGCATTAAAGCACCGTGAAAATCACATCCTCAACATTCATATTGTCTCTCCCAACAAGGTTGTCTTGAGTGCAACATAGAAACTAAGAAGCGACTTCAATAAGATCAAGACTTGATCTTCCGGATCTACCTTCACTTCTAAACTGGTTAATTGAGTCACCAACCTATTGAACTCTACTATGTGATCGTTCAAATATGCTCCTTCCTTTATTTTCATATCAAACAGGTCTATTTTCAAGAATAGCTTATTTGACAACAATTTAGACATGTAGATCGACTCCAGTTTCTCCCACAACACCTTGGGAGAAGTCTATATTAAAACCTGGTATTTTACCTTTGGCGCGAGACTCAAGAAAATGATAATTGTCGCCTTCTCTTCGATCTCTTCCAAATCTTCCTCTGCATGTCAACGACCTTTTCTCCTTTAAGTGCCTACGATAGTCCCTGTTTGACTAAGATATCCTTGATCGTACTCTACCAGATGCTAAAGTTCGTCTTCCCATCCAACGGCTCTATCTCGAACTTCATTGTATTCACCATATTCTCATCTACACAACACACGTAAGATTTAACGTGGAAAAACTCGATTATCAGGAGAAAAAACCCCACAAGAAACAATTCACTAATCGAATCACACGATTATAACGATCGTCTTTCTCAATCTCTCAATCTTTTGTGTTTCGCTCAAATCCTATAGAAAGCCTCACACAATCTCTATAACAACCTTCTTGAGATCTATATATAACTTAATCTGATACAGGGCTATTTGTAGACTCATAAAAAGAATCCGGACCAAACCTCGCATTTGGCCAAAAAACAATCGTCGTTGGAAACAAGAGCCAGTGCCTAGGTGTCGCCTGTGCCCGAACGCACTACAAATTTCCTTGAATGCCTTCCAAATGAACCATACCGTGCCCAAGCATGGCCTATGCTTGCGTCGGGCACTTTGATCTTCCTCCTGTGGCCCTTTCCGACGACTTCTCGGGTTCTTGAGACAAAACTCCAACATTAGATATACTAGATTGTTTTAATCTATACAATGATTGCTATAATTTAATATGGCACAAGTTATGTGGTTGTGTATCATTTGACATGTTTAAAGTCTTCTGTATATGCTAGCGTCTAGTGATCCATATGAATATGCCATCACAACATTCATTAAACGCATGTTATGTACTTCTCTAGCAACCATGCTGATTAAGAAACGAAACGTATTTCCATTTATAACAGAAGAATAGGTTTCATTATAATCAGTCTACTATTTGTGAAAAACCTTGGGCAACTAAACGCTCTTTATATCTCTCGATTTCTTCTTTTTCATTTTGTATTCGAATGGACACCCACTTCTATCCAACTGGTTTGATATGTTGTGGTGTATGGACTATTGATCCGAAAACTTCACGTTTAACCAACGAATCTAATTCTGCTTGAATTGCTTCCTTCCATTTTGATCAATCTTTTTTTTTTGTCGGCATTCATCCACATTACGTGATTTTTTATCTTCATTTGGATTCGTGATATCTAATGCCACATTATAAAAAAAAAAATCATTTATCTCGATTTCAATTCTGTTCTACATAATTTGCGTAAAAGCATAAATAGTCAAGATTTCTTCCTTTGTGAGTGGCTGTTTCACGAATTTCTCTTCATCGACATCATTAGTTACTATATTTTCATCAAGCATCTTAATGGACTTATCCATTGATATGACATCTTTAAGAACATCATTGCCCTTTAATTTTTTTTTTTCAAGGAATTGTTTTCTCCCTACCAACAGGTCTACCTCGCTTCGGACGCGTTTTATACATTTTTAGAGTTTTGTCAATATTTGAATTTTGACGAGAATATTTACAGCTAGGATATAAGACTTCATTATCCTCTTTGTATCATTAACTGAGTCAGACTAAATTATGTTGTTGGTTTGACTTGGTTCGACACGTGAATACTTAGATAATTAGATATATTTTGAAATATTAGATTAGATATTAGATTATTACATGGATATTTAGACATATATTAGATTAGATTAGATAGATATTAGATGTGTTTTTTTTAAAATAAAAATTGAGAATGGTTTCTTAAAAAAAATAAATGATTTAACGTTTGCCATGTTTGACATAGTTGGACATCAGACAAAGTTTTGTAATTATATATATAAGAAAATATTTATATGCTGTAAAAAACAGCGTAATGAATACTGCAAATACTGTATTTTGTTGATTTTTTATTATAAGTTGAAAAATCTATACTGTAAGTTGAAAAATGAGTAAACTTAAATTTTTAGTGTATTTATAACTAAAATATGACTTGTATAGATTTAACAAATATAGTTGACACGTCGTTGGTGTTACAAAAGCATAGTGATTGCTGCAAATTGTAGGTCGAGAAATTTATACTATAAGTTGAAAAACTTCTACTATAACTTATTGAATATATACAGTCAGTATTACCAATGCACAGTATTTATATTAACATACAGTATTTGCCACAACTTCTACAATGCCCTTTTGCCGCATACTTGTATTATATATATATATTGTTTTATAATAAATAGATGATTTATCGTTTACCATGTTCGACATAATTAGACATCAATCAAAGTTTTGTAATTAGATATATATTAGATTTGTTTTAAAAAGATAGATGATTTGTCGCTTGTCATGTTCGGTATGATTCGTTGTCGGATAAAGTTTTGTAAAGAAATAACCATCTTCATCCACCAATAGACGTCCACGAGTAGAACAGCATCTTCATCCATACAAAACCAAGGACACCATTCCCTTAACACCAATTTATTATGGGGAAACCAGTTACTATCCATGATCTTCGTCCGATCCTCTAAATTTGCAAGCGGAAAATGAAATAACCATCCTCATGGAGCTAAATTGTTGGCCTAACAACATAGCCGATTGAAGCTGTAGCCCAGGATACCTCCGTGTATCCTTTGATCAAGGATATCCTCCATCTTGACATGAATCTCTTCATCCCTGCAATGAGCATAAGAAAGATGATGCCCAAATGGCTGATCGATTATCAGGCATACGCTTTCGTTTGTTCTCCTCTCCTTTCGGAACTCCCCTCATAACCTCAGCACATAATCGTCCATCAAGCCTTCATCCGCAACCACATCCTTAACCATTCCCTCACCATTCCCTCCTCCTACTTATCACAAACATCAGCCCAAGGTTTCTGCAAAGACGAACTCCCAGATCCAATTCCACTCTTCAAAATCTCAGTCGACTCAACTCTAACCTTCGAAACTGTCACCAACTTCTCACTCTCTTTGACAACAAGGGTTAGCGTTATCGAACACCTCATCTGTAATATCCTGCACCTAAGCCTTACAAACCACGCCCCATGACAGATGAGTTAACTCACCAGAAAACGCCACCGGAGGGCCAGGGAGAACTCTCACTCATCTTTTTTTTTTTTTTTTTTACTTACTTTCTCATTTTGGTGAGTGCACAAAGTTGATAGTGATTACAATCAAGACTCACCAGTGTTTGTGCTTTTGTGAATACAACCCCAATCCCCTCAAAAACTCAAGAGTGGATCTTCAAATTGACTTTTAGATGACCAAAATTGCATCAACGAAGAAGTGTATCATCAAGCAAAAATCCTAGTTTGCTTTCGTCACAAGACTAGACTAGACTCACTCGAGCTTCCACTACAGGCAAAAGAACAAAAAGGGGAAAGAGAGCAGACAACACCATGGAATAACAATAACGATTAGAACAAAAGTCGTTACTGAGAGTCAAAGAATCCATGACCAGCCCGTGAAAGGAGTTCATCACCAGCTTCCTTTCCCATCTTCACCATATCTTCCAATGCATATGGGCCCTTGGTACTAGTCTCCAGAACTGAAACAATAACATCAGAAATCAACAAAATGTATCATAAGCTTGCCATGAAACTTTACAAAAATATGATCGCAAGGTAGTGAGTTTCTTATGAATGGTAATTGGGCTCAAGGCAAATCCTGCTCTACTAAGCCCATTTGGCCAATTCGTTCCATAATTTGAACTTCATTATAAGTTTAAAGGATTAAAAGAAATATTTGAGGAGCTCTATTGGAATTAAAAATTCTTTACGAAAAAAATGGATTATTTTGTCCAATACATGAGAATTCAAAGGACTAAATGTGAATTTTGAAGAATTGGGGGAGTTATTTGGAACTAACAAAGATTTGAGGGACTTATATGACAAAAACTCTTTATCTTTGGCTACTTGGTTCATTGGACAGGTTCATGACTTGGCCTGAACGTTGGTAATATCTCAAGAGTCGGAGCAGAGGAGCGAAATCAGAAAAGAAAGAAAATAATAGAGGTGCTTGTTTGGTTCGGGTTGTATAAGAGACTGGAATCCCATGGGAAAATGTTGGGCATAAGGTTGGGCTTGCACTAGAGGACTTACGTGAAGGCTTCAAAACGAACTGGATGGACTTAGCATAAGTTCGGATAGTTCAGTTCCAGTTTCAATATGCATCAAAGCCTGTTGAAAGCACGACGGGAATTTCCTCAAGTCAGGGGCAAGGATAGTTGAGGTTCTTTTAATGAGTTCAGTCTGATCTGAAAGTGAAAGTGGGAAAGGATCCAAAAGGTGTTGAGTACTGCATTGCTTATCTTATGAAGTCTGTCTTGCATCCCTTCTTAGGCCCTTTGGTCATTTAACTCCTAATTCTCGACCCAAATCTCCATTCCTGACTTCAACTCATCTTACTAAAAGAAATTCCAGGAAGACAATACGGTTATGGAGCTCTTCCTGCCAATCCCAGCCAATCAACTAGACATAGTATTCTGCATCTAATTATCATCTAACCTTAACCAAGAGGTCAGCTTATTCATAAGCAACCTTCCACTCAATCATGTAGTCGGGTTTGAACATTGAAACTCCATGAGACATTCTCCGATGTAATTAGAATGCATACATTTCGCCTATTGTTTAGCATGTTGACACATTTTGACCATCAACGTAGAATTTTACGTGCATGAAAAATATCAACAAAGAAGTTTATCAATTGCTGCTCAGAAGATGAGCCCAAATCCAAATTCTATGGCCACCAAATTGTTCTACCTGCCAACTCACCTTACTGTTGTCTTAAAACATTATCATCCATTAGAAGGTCTACTCACCAGTGTTTCCATCAGTAGAAGCAACAAGACCCTTGAAAATGCAGTCACCATGCTCATCTTTGAAAGCATATCCCGCTATTGGAGTGCGGCAAGAACCATCCAAAGCCTGGAGAAATGCCCTCTCACAAGCAACAGCTAATCGGGTTTCCTCGTGATTCAAGGAGGCCAAGTAAGTGGCCTGCAAAGACAACAATATATAAGAAATCATATTATCAAATGCCACCATTGGATCTTTACTTCCTCCAGAATGATCGTCATTGGTAGAAGGACCGAACAAACCAACCAGAGTGATGGCGAAGATAATATACAGAGAGTCTGACAATGTCCAAGTCAAATGAGATGCACTGACGCACACATGCACGCAACAGTAACTAGGAGTGATGCCTGTTCTACTGATCTAAAAACAAATAACCCCGCCGCCACCCCCACCCCCATACCACACTAATAAATTACCATGAAACCAGTTCTATCAAAAATCCACACTAAATCCACACTAATGGTAATAGGCCCATTATATTATTTGTATTTCAACATTTTCCCTTACACGAAAGCCCACTTAGGCTTCGCATTAACAATGGATTGACACAACACGAATCAAATGGCAAACAAACATCACACACACAAACACACAGTTGCTGGATTTGAACTCGTGACCTCACTGTCACACCTGTTTTGATACCATGTTATGAAACTTCTACCAAAAGTCGGAACAATTGGTAATAAACTTATTGTATTATTTGTATCTCAACATAAATCATTAAATAAATAAATAAATAAAATCAAAGCACAAACCTCTAACATAGAAGATGACTATTCTATTTGACATAAACCAAGATATTGAAAAAAGGACAAAGCATGGAGAAACTATTTACAAGCGCTAAAAGAGAATTCTTTTAGAATGTACGTTGAACAGATTGCAAATCCAAAAAATTCATCAGGTATTTCAACTCAATATCACAAGATTAAGAGAGAAAAAAACCATTTTCTCATCATCAATTCGACTGGCGATCCCAATAGCTCCTTGAGCAACAGCTGGCAGCATTTCCTCAATCGATAATATAGAAGTTACAGTCTCTGTCATATTTAGACGCTTGAGTCCTGCTAATGCCAATAATGTTGCTTGAACTGTTCCCTCATTAAGCTTTCTCAATCGTGTTTGAACATTTCCACGGAAGTTATCCAACACCTAGTAGGATGTCACAAGCAGAGAAAGTATAGACATGTTTTTAGAACCACAGTTGAACCAGCCAAGTAAAGAAAAGAAATAAAAAAGAACATGTGCATTCAGCTCATTTAGAAGTTACAATTGTTATGCTAGGACCTAAAATAAAATTGCCATCATAACTTCTATACCTGTTACGGAACAAAATAAGAGAGGAGAATAGGATAATATTATTGATGAAGACGTATCCTATATTTATAGAATAGTCAAGTACAGGATTAGAAAAGATTACAATAGGAAATATATTGACTAGGAAACACAATATCTAAATAAATATTCTAAGGTAGAAAATAAGGATGTTCTAACATAAAATAATATCTAACAATATCTTAATATAAATTTACTCCCTACGTCCCATAATTTTTACACCGTTTTGCCTAATCAAGTTGCCCCAGAAGAATTACAACGTTTTCTTATTTGGAAAAGTCAAGTGGTGAATAATACAAAACTACCCATACTTTATGTCACATCCATTCAACCCACTACCATTTTCTCCCTCATTTTTCACTCTCTTCTCGCACAAGGGTAGTTTGGTAAAATATACAAAATTCAACACCTACTTAAATTCTTGTATCAGTAATACTGTAGCCAAAATTATGGGACGGAGGAGTAATATCCTAACACTCCTTCTCTCAAGTTGAAGTATTTTTAACATGTAAAAAAGTCACAGCAGCAACGACAATAGTAGTAGTTAGTAGCTATAGCAGTAGCAGCAGTAACCAATAACAATAGCAATAGTAAGCGGTAGCGGTAGCAAAAAGTAGCAACAATAATAGGAAGTAGTAGTAACAAGATTAGGAAATAACAAGATTAGGAACATTACAATAGAAAATACGTTAACTATGAAACATAATATCAAAGTAAATATTCTAAAGTAGAAAATAAGGATATTTTAATATAAAATAATATATAATAAAATCTTAGTAATAAATTTAATATTCTGATAATAACCATCGGAAAAGCTGAAGTAGATTTACCAAACACTAATTGGATAGAACATGTGTATTCAACTCATTTGGCTGGACAATTGTCATGTTGAGCCAGTTCTTTTTATACCTACGTCTGAGGCAGAATGCATTGACAACTTCTACTTTCATCACGAAATTGAATCCTGTCTATTTCTAGGCTCCATGATTAGGTTTGAGGATGCAATTATTTCAAGGTCATGAGGCGAAGCGTTCTGTAGCAAATGCTCTTACACTCCCTCGCTGTGATTAGAAAGATCTAGTATATGGGGATTGGACCCTTAATAATAATTGGGGAAAAAAGTATCTAAGGTTCCCTTTTGGGCAGCAGAAAAAGACTTTAATTATTGGAAAAATAGGATCTAACGTTCCAAAGTCTCAATGAATATATAAATAACAAAAATACAAAAATGGGGGAGGGGCAGGGAAAAAAGAGGGAAAGGGGAAAAGTAACAAGGGGAAAAGGACAAAGTTAGAAAGGGGGGAAAAAGAAAAAGAAAAAGTCCCATCTTCCAGCGTATTGGAACATTCTTTAGCATGCGCATGCATATCTCGATGTTAGCATTCTTTAACATGGTGTTCATAAATAACATTCTGAGGTCGGTATGTCCTTTACCCAAGGATCTGAAGTTAACCGTGCTGGTCCCAATAAATAAAACGGCTTAGCCTATATTCTGCAAAAGGTAGCTACTTAGCCGCTTCAAACCATAAAAACATCATTTTGAGTTGTGTTTCTTGCCATTTTCATTTTCTTTTCCCTTTATAATTGTTCAACAAACACGATGATTAAAACAAAAACGGTAAAGACAATGAAAATTATCACTTTTGTTACAACTCATGTCACAAAGAAAAATTACATCAAGCAAAAAGAAAACCACATAATCCCTTATCTTGGATGTCATGGTTCATTTTATTTTATTTTTTGTTAGGTTGATTTACTAAGTATTACAAACACAATCCATATCATTTCTATTATAAAATGATGTTTTTTGGACTTTACAGCACGGTGCTAGCTGTCTTTTGCACCACAAAAGGTTTTCCTTAAATAAAATGAAGCATAAGACACTATAATAATAAATAATTAAGAGGGTTCTCAGTTCTTACGTTAAGTGATGGATATCGATGCAGTAGTTGGGATTTCCTTCGGAGAGAAGCGGTACCCACAATACTTCCAGATGGTAGCTCAGCAAGAGAAGCAGCCCTCGAAGATATAAAAGCATCCCTAACATCCTCACGTGGAAGGTTGCAAGGTAAAATAATCTTATCAGGTAAGTATGTGGGAACATCTTTCATCGAGTGCACAGCAATATCGATTTCATCATTAAGAAGTGCCTCGTCTATCTCCTTTGTAAACAATCCTTTTCCACCAATGTCAGCAAGTGGTTGAGAAAGTATCTTGTCACCGGTGGTCTTGATTATCACGATCTCGATAGCCCCTTCCTCGCCCAAGTCTGGATTGGAAGCAATCAGCTTTTCACGTGTCTCGTAAGCCTGAGCAAGTGCAAGTGGACTGTCCTACATAGATGAGGAAACAATACATAGTCCTAGGATAAACAATAAAATTACCAAGAACGTAAGAGGAAGTATGGAAGCCACCACCAATGCCAATAATTTAAGAGAGATATTAAGAGGAAGGAGACTTGATAGGAAAAACGCTCAGAAGCTGACACTACACGTAATCAATGCAATAGGATGCAAGCAAAATTACAGTCCATAGATTCATGAATTGATAGGAGAAACGCCAATGTATGTGTTCATAGATTTATATATTACAACATACAAACTAGAAAATTAGGTTAGTGAGTACAAAAAGAGTGAAGATGAGAGTCCACATCAACCATGAGCTTAAACAATGACTCTCAGCAACACATAAAAATGCAAATTAGCGCATTCTACCAGCAAGCGACAAGCTTTTTCCTACAGTAAAATGGCATGATGCAATAATTGCTATTGATCTTTGCAGAGGCCAGGACATACTAACCTATAATATAGAATTACATATTGAATATCTAATCAGTAAGTGTGAAACTGCAAGAAAAATGGAATATAAATTTATTCCCAAGGTTACGCTACTGACCTACAAGCTATGCATAGATTCAAAGTTTTTTTCTTAATCTAAAATTCTTTCAGTTGAGCCAGGAAGAGATGAGATGTTTTTAAGAATGGAGATCTCAACAATATTGAATATCTTCCATGCCTGGTGCACACCGGATAGGCTAATACGATCTCATAAATAAGAAAAGGTTGTCCATGATAGAGATAAATCCATTTCAAGATTTAACTACAGATGCTCAAGTGGTTACAGAACGTACAAGGCAGAACCTTCATCCAACGACTTCCCCAAATAATCATTCTAAACCTTCACTGACTAATTAAATTTTTGAGAACCGCTTGTATCACATATCCTCATTATGGAAAGATTTTGTTCCGCTTTAGCAACCTATAAATATATTTATTTATTTTGCTAACTTAACATCATATTTATTGAAGCAACATATATCACATCGCATAGCTAAACAAATCAAAGAAGCATGTAGAAGAGCTGAAGAGGAGACAAGGCAGTCGATCCGATGGTAGTTTACAAGAAGTTTGACAGTTTCGGCTAAGAAAGGGAGAATTCCCTGAGTTCTAACAACAAGAAACTAACTTCACAGAGAACACAGAAAACAAGAACATCATCTTGACAAAACAAAGTATCCAATTCTACTCTTGTGAAGAAATCCAGAAATACCATCATGTTTCCACATTTGGCAAAAAAAAGCTACCACAACAATAACTTCAGAAGCAAGAATAAAATAGTCACCAAAAACGAATACAGAGTTGTTCCCAAACCATTACCAGCATGACACGGGTATGGATGACACTGGTATGGACATTGAACACATAGCATGCAGTCAATGATTTAACTTACAAATCACCACTAGTACCGAATGAATAATCAAACATTTACAAAGGGATTGGCTAAAGTAAATGCCACATAAAAGTCTCCATCTTGAAAAGCTGCTAACCCAACATTTATGGGATAACAACTTTTGGGTCGACAAAAATTTCACAGGTGATGGCATGGTTATGAAGCAAGTAGCATGCCATTTTATTTTCATAACAGGAGGACTTGGAATCTTCCAACCAACAAAGACAACACATAGGAAATATTATTGGACGTGCCAGTGCTAGATTTGAAATTAGTCATCGTGGCTGCAGCAAACCCACCGCATAACTCTAATGTTATACTCATGTAACTAGCTTATTATTTACTCATGATATGTACAATCACGTTTCAGATGATGTAACATACACCTATTTTTTGACCGTATAAGTTCATAAACTTAAAAGTTATCCACCTACAGTATTTGGTGCTGGTTCGCTCCTACTGCATCGACACGCCCTTAAAATATATGCAAGTGCACTGCAGCGTTACTCTCGTTGATGATGTGACGATAAAGAGTAAAATGTACTCCTAAATGAAACATTCGATCGGGATTTTCTTATAATGTACTAGAAGAACAAACGAGCCAAAAGGCGAAAACTAAGTCAGTATAGGAGAAAGGCGCACCTTCCTCTGGTGCCAATTCTGACTAACGCGACCTTAGAGCTCTTGGCATGTCGTTCGACGGCAATTGAGGCCTTAGGGACTACGAATCGTGGTTTCTTGGTGTGCTTGGGAGCTGTCGGAGTCTTCCAGTTGGGAAAACACAGTGTCATCCCCGCCACCGCCTCCATTTCTGTGAGCTTTAAAACGAGCAGCGATTGGTAAAAGGAAGGACGAAGGGGAAGAAGATGGGAGAGGGACGGACGCCAAAGGATAAGGGGAGACTTTGATCTTCTCCTCTTTTTTTTTTTTTTTTTTGGGGGGGGGGAAATAGAACTTTGATGTGCTCGACTATCAGAGTTTAACATATTGTCACATTTAATTTTTAAAAGAGATATTTAATCCTTTCGATTTCTTCTTAAATCAACTCCGTTAATTGTTATAATGAAAAGACAATGTTACCCTTATAACCAATTAAAGAAAAACAAAAAACAGCCATTTGTCACCCCTGTAAACAGCCCCATATGTCTCTTCCTCATCCTCTCTTCATATAAAAAAAATTCTCTTCTTCGATTTTGCTACAGAATTCATATATCGAATATTGAAGTTTGAAGGTCAAAGATTTGTGTCAAGATGAGAATTTATTTGATTAATTTTAATTTTTTTTTTTTTTAAGGACAAAATCGATCCTTGACAATTTCTCTTTTTTTTTTTGGGAGTTCGATTTCAACACAATCTTGAAATTCTATATTGTGATTCCATTTTCTTGAATTGATCGAAATTGATGGATTATTGTAGAATAAGGGTTTCGGATTTCGAATTCTAAGTTTTTACTTTTGAATTTGGGATTCCAAATTTCGTTTTTGTCCTTGAATATTAGTTTTTAAATTCAAGGTATCGATTCTGGATTTAAAATTTGAGTTCTTTCTTCTTTTGAATTGTGGCAGATCAGCCAGATTTGAACTTGTTCAGGACTTTTCCTTCTACTATCAACTACAACACCACCAACTGAAATCACCGCTACAACCAGCATCCTTAAATCTCTCTTTTTACTACCACCTCAACCACGTTGTTGTTGCCAACAGAATCAAATCAAACAATTAGATTGGAGTCGCTCTCGTTCTAATTTTTTTCCATGGGAACAAAATGGGGTACAGTGATATATGAATTGGGAACGAAAATGGGACATAGGAAGGGAACACCAGGTTAGGGATGAAGGAAAATAGGAGAGGGGTATAATGGGCAATATAATTAGACAAACTAATGAAATTAGGGTTTGATTCCGTTAAAATGGATGATTTTTCTAATGTTTGCCTTTAACCCCCTGGATTAAAGAGGATTAAGTGCATATTTATAAAGTTCGAGATGTTCTGTCAAACTCAAATAGTTTAAGATGTATAAATGTTATTTCCTTTTTTTTAGTCCTCTTTGATGTCCATGTCTGAAAATGAAAGATTATGGTTGTTTTGTACTAATGTTCCAAAAAAAATTATAAAAAATATATTACTTTTAACTTTATTTTCATGTTATAAAAAATATATTATTTTTTTATGGATGTCACACAAAAATTGTATTTTTTTTATTCAAAAAAAAGTGAAATATAAAGATCATACACATATATTAACGTGAATGTTGACTTAGTGCTATAATGATCAATATATCCTTCAAAATATACGAGGAAGAAAGAGAGAAGAAGAAAGGAAGAAAAGCGATAGTGAAGATGATATGAAATAAAATAAATAATGATGATATTTTGATATTTTCAAATCAAAAATTTTATCATTGTAGGAAGTGTTTAACTTATTTTGGGACTGGAAAAATAAGAAAAATTATTTCAATTATTTTGAAACGAAGAGAATAATAATTTTTATATATAAACTTTTTTCATGAGATCAACAAAGAGTTCCCCCACGACAAATTCAAATAGCGACCGAGTCTTATGACGAAACTGGAGATCCCATTGACCATATCTAGACCTTTTGAACCTCAATGAACCTATGTGGAGCCTCAGAAGAAATCATTTGCAAAGTGTTCTCGACTACACTACTAGGCCCAACTCTGGTGTGCTTTAACATCGCTACAGGGTCCATAGACTTATTTGATCATTTAAGGCAGTAGCAAAGGCGTTCATCGAAAAGTTCATCAACATTCGAAGGATCCACCTGACTTTGGAGCACCTGTGTGAAGTAAAATAGAAGTTTGGCAAAAATTTGAGTGATTATGTCCAACGCTTCAACTTGAAAGTCATCAACATAGAGAATGCCGAGGAAAGAGACAATTGTCAAACTCTCATCAGGGGATTGGAGAACATAAATTTGGCGTATGATATGAAAACACTTGCAACAAAATCTCTATATTTCTTTTCTATGCTTTTCAATCTTTATTATACATAATGCAGGAGTAAATTGACCTATGAAAATAAAGAATGCTACAATAATATGATAACTTGATCGAATATCTTTATCTCACACTATGACTTTTACACTTTAATACACATTCCAATATACTATTTCAATATTTTTTAACTTTTTATTACAACATCACTCTAATTTTTCTATTTTACATAATCTCTAATTTATATAATCTAATTCAAGTGCTCTTAGAAAGAAAACTTGTTGCAAAAGAATCTCGAGAAGCGACGGTTTCATGGAAACAATTATGACACCACAGAGTATTGTTTGTATCGTAAAGACTATGGAATCAGAACCCTAAGAAATTGATAATAAATAAAACAACACTAAGAAAACCACTAAAACAACAAAAGTTCTCATCCAAAGGATAAAAGGTCCAGAATTAGGAAGTCAACAGGGTGTAGATTTGGGAATCATCATAGTGTAGATATAGTTGATTAGGGCTTTAGATAAGAAGAACGAAGCAGCAAAGTCGATCGATCTCAGAATGCCCAAAATGGACTTGGTCATGTGATCAGAAGAGGGGATACTTTACAGGAGGCTATATGTTCTATTAGCAAGCAGATCAACAAAGTGGAACAACAAAGCTCGATGCAGGATAAAAAATTCTACGTCACATTAACAATTTCAACAGGTTGGATTATACTCAGGTCATTTTCAAGAGCGTTGGGGGTTGGCTTTTAGACTATTCTTCATCAAAATAAAGGGCTGAGATTATTTGCAAGTACAAAAAAGAAAACAGCTATTCCAGGAGCGTTGTCTATAAATAAGAGATGGCAGCAAAGCTTCAAAAGTTTATGCTTATGAAAATACACAAGTATCAACCTTAATGTTATACGAAAGATCAATTTAGTTGAACAAATGCTACGTCAAAAATCTCATATGCTTACAAATACTTTAAGAAAATGTCTCGTTAGAGATCAACTGATTTAGAGAAGAAATCAGGAGAGCTCTAACTCTTCAAGAAAGGGTGCCTAGTGTTGTAGACTACACCAACTGTATACTTTGTAAGAAAGGTTAAGGGTGAACCAAAAACCCCAAACATAATGAAAAACCTCTTAGTTGGTTATACAGATCACTAAAGGAAGAGTAGGCTTATGTTTTAGAGTTCATTTGAACTTAACTGTCAGAAACACTATAAATCCTATGCACTTATTTATGGTTGATAATTCTGACTAGATAAACCAGTTTAAACAAACAAGTCTAAAAAATCATATAGCCTAAAAAGACAGTATCTCTCACTCAGTAGATCAATCACTACTGAGATAGCAAGGTCATTTGACTATTATCAGTAAAGTGAAGCAAAAGATTCTTGAGACCTAAAAACTGAATTAATCTATTCAACTCCTCCCCCCTTCCCTTATAGGCTCATTTTATCAGCTTGAGGCTTCGGTTTGGTTGATCCATTTTCACGGATGTCCCTTTTACTAAAATCGAAGAGAACTTACTTATGAAATTGAATCAATCCTACCAATGACATAATTATAATATTGAGGATATCTATTGTACATCTTCTCTATGTGATTGATATGATGGTCAGTGTAACAGAGTATTAAGTGAACTGCTGAGCGCAACAATGCGTAAGACTTGAACTGGGGACCTGTCGTGTCACTGTGTCTTTGTCTCAGTTTGTTTGATATGAAAGTTTTGACAGTTATACCAGAAAAGGTATGACAATAGTCAATCGGACACTATAAGTTTAGTATGCTCCCAATAACATATTTGGAACATTCGTGAGATGAACGTATAAATAACTGGAGTTAAAGAGAGAGAAGTATGTTTGGTGCGGTGGTGTTGTTTGGTTCGATACTTGCTCGGTGAATCTGTGCTATCTGAGTAATGTGTCTATTCTAATATGCTGGAGTAGATGATCTATGCATTTAATGTACTCTGTTTGATTGTTGTGTTGATTCCAAAGCACTGAAATATGTGATAAACTTTTCTTGTTTTCTTTCTTTCATACATCTCCTGGAAAGAGAATCAATACGTTATTGAGCTTCTATAGTTCACAATAATTATTTTCTGTTCTTTCCTCTTCTCCTTGTTACGGAGCAAGAATTGGAGGAGAAGTGTGACTTAAGATTTGATGATAGATGTAACTTACGTATGAAAGATATTCTGAATCTTAGAAAGAGATGTACATTCCGCTGCGAAGATGATATTCTAAGTTATGATTCAGGGCATCAAAAGTTTTTAAACTAATTATATATAAATGAACTTAGCTTAACTCTTATAATTAAGACATGATGTATAGTTTTCTACCTAGTTGAACCGTTGGGCCAACGACAGTAATGCCACGTGGATTCCTATAAAAATGTTAGGAAATTCGAGGCGTTACAATAATCTCCTTGATAACCCTAAGTGGATTACAAATTTTTCCACTACTCGCTCTTCTTTAGAACCCTGCACCACACAAGTAAAGTGTTTTAAGTGTCATGCCAAAGGCCACATCACATCTCGATGTCCTCAAAGAGCCTTACTTTTAGAACAAGAAGATACGAACCACTTGAGTATGAAGATCAGGTCATTGACCCGGTCAAATACTCTGGTTACGATGAAGGCCTAGGAGAGCTAGACCCTAGTGAACACCAACCCTATGTTATAAGACGTCTTCTGTCTACTACCTTGGATACAGATGAGTGAAAAAGAACAAATATCTTTCAGACCATAATTCAAAACAATAACAGATCTTATAAGCTAGTAATTGATGATGGAAGTACTATGAATGTAATTGTTAAGTCTGCTCTATCCAGGTTGAAACTTAAGATTAAACCCTACCGCAATCCATTTAAAGTTGCATGGGTTGATAAGATAACTCTTTCTGTGAGTAAAAGATGTATTGTCCCTATTCAAATGAGAGATTACAAGGAGAGAATCTATTATGATGTATTACCAATGAACATTGCTCATATTTTACTTGATCGACCATGAATTTATGATCATAATGTAACCAACTATTATAAGAAAAACATTTATATGCTCTCAACACTTTCATACGCTCCATAACTCACATTTTGCAACCCCTCATTGGAAAATTTCTTGTCGTGTACTTGGATGACAACTTGATTTATAACAAGACCAGAAATAAGCACAATGACCATCTTTCTCGGGTTTTCAGGCTCTTAAGAAACACAAACTTTATGTCAATCTTAAGAAATATTCTTTCTTTCAGCCTCAGGACTTAATTTTGGGATTCATTGTTTCTTCTTATTTCAGTGGAACCCGAAAAATTATGGAATGGCTTGAACCACGGACCATCACAGTTCTGTAGGGATCACAGTCCCATCGCTCCCCGAGTTTCCTCAAATACCTCTTTCCATTGAGAGTGAACTGTTTAATGAGTACGTTGCTTCTTCACATAGAGGATATCGTCACTTTCTCGTCAAATGGAAGGACTTGTCTGGTCAAAGAACACTTGGTTCCGGA
Organism: Drosera capensis; assembly: GCA_001925005.1. Lineage (NCBI taxonomy): Eukaryota > Viridiplantae > Streptophyta > Magnoliopsida > Caryophyllales > Droseraceae > Drosera > Drosera capensis. The sequence continues at coordinate 84,009 of LIEC01011191.1, forward strand.
GGATGATTTTCGTACAATTGATGCTGATTTTCTGGAGTGGTACATTATATTTTTCCACCAAAAACAAAGAGAACAAACAGCAGAAAACTATGACTCAGCTTTTTCTCTTTCAAGCCTGGCCAAATCTTCCTGATGCTTTCTTTCAGCTTCCTGCAATTCTCTTTCAGCATCCTCATCTTCCTCAACCGTATCAAGCTCCTCAAACTCCTTGGTTGCAGCCATTGCTCTGAAAACAGGGTCTCTTAGCTCGCCAATCAGGCCTCCACCGATCCTGTACTCTTCTTCATCCCCGATCAGAAATAATCGTTGGTCAGGTCCTGAGGCCACGGGAATATCAACTGCCAGTAGCTTCATATCATGCTGCAACCATTTAAAAAAAAAAAAAAAAAGCAACCTCAGAGACGCACAAATAATATTCAGTATTCAAAAAAGCAGACAGCTTTCAAGTTTCAAGCTGAAGCTAATCTAAATAAATTCTTAACATCTAGGCATAACAAAACCATCGTCTCAGATTTTCACTGTCAATCTCATGGCTTTGATTGATCAGGTAAAATATGAGGATCACAATATCTGCATCGATCGAACACCAGCTCCTGGTTACAATCCTTGTGTTAATTTCTATCGGAGAACTTATAAACCACCCAAGAAGGCACATATTATCATAAAGCGGTAAATTAGGATAAGAGGGCATGTACTTTTTCAGGCTATGGAGTAAGTTTACGGTCACTAACTCCCAATCCGCAACTAGTCTGCAATTTGAGTCATATAAGATGACATTTAGCACACAGCCTAGTAACACTGAGTTCATGTTACTATTCTTCTTTTCCTTCAAGAACACACGGAAATACCCTGTCTTGTCTTATCACATAATTATTCTCAGTACTTGCTTACTCCGATCTTAGCGGAATAAAAAGGATTGTCACCCCTTTTCAGAGAGATACGCAGTGCAGTTGACAAGAGAACAGCATGAACCAAACTGAATGGCTATGGAGATCTTCGATCTAAAAAAAGGTGGCATAATCCACACGCAGACCGATCCCGACTTTATGAACCTGAGCAAACTCAACAATTTTAATTGCCACTAAATTATTATTATTTTTCCATTGGGCAGAAGAGCTAAATGGTAGTAGTTCTTATCATTCTTTACCATTTCCCACTATGTTGGAGCTAAAAAGGAAATTGGAGATAACGGAGCACAAAGTGGATATACATAAGTGAGGCAAGAAAAAGGTAATCCCAATGAAACGTTGGATAGTTCTTGATTATGCAAATATGTTATTTACCATAGTTGTCAAGGCAACGCTTAGGTGACGCCTAGGTGTCTAGGCGCTCAAAGTCTTGTTCGTCTTGCTCTCGCCTTGATTTTTAGAGCAAGGCGGGCGCCTTGATGTCGCCTTGGATGCCAAGGCATTACCATGGGTGCTTAGGTAACGCCTTGAAAGTAAGGGATTAAGGGTTTTTTTTAAAAGCTTTTATAAGAAAAAAATAATATTAAAAGCAGAAAGATAAGTAACATGAACTTCGCAGTTGTAAAATTGAAACACAAAATATAATTTTGTTTGAAAAAAATGTCATGTCTTTCTTTTATAATTCAATATAATTACAAAACATATACGACGATTGTAGTAACATATTTGATTAGATGTTTTCTTTTTAAAATGTCACAAATCATACCTTGTTTACATAGATAGTATTTACTTTTAAAATCATATGTCAATAGTATTATATTGTATATAAAATATTTCAACATATATAAGCTACAAATTGTACAATTGATGTATAAATTTACATAGATGGTTTGTATGGTCGTCTTATCGTCTTATGGACGACTAGACGGACGCCTAATTGCCTAGGCGTTTATGGACTCCTCAACTCGCCTTGTCGCTATGACGTCTTAACAACTATGCTATTTACAAAGATCCACGTCCTTCGTAACTTTGATTATTAAAAAGAGAAAGAGAACAAACCAAATAATCCCATCAATTTCCACAAGACCTCAAGAAGTGGCAAACCTAGACCAAGAGGTTGGGGAGAGGATTGCTTAATCCTTCTTGACCGACGTCTGATTGTTGATCCTAATATTACCTCTAACTAAAATAAAAATAAAAATAACAACATGATGGCATCTTCATAATTCCAAATAAAAAAAGAAAACAAGAAAAAAGAAACACATCCAAATTATCCACATTGGGGTGGCTTTTTTGGAATTTAATAATTCGTGAATGCCACCCTAAATTTTAAGATGAAGGACAATTTCGCTATTCTAGGATGGTTTTGAGAATTATGAAGATTTAAGGTGGTTTTTTAGAATTAAATGGAATTTGCGATAATGACATAAAAATACTACCCATTCTACCTAGTCATTCTTAGACCATATCAAACAAGAATAAATTAAGACCACGACTACAAGACCCATGCCCTCATCATCCGCCACCCAAAAACACCTCCACTACCAAACGACACAGTCCATTCACAAAAATTCTCCTCCGTAGCCAAGGGGGAAGACCATGAAGTTCTCAAAGTCCTCAGCTTTGAGAAATTATGATCGGCAGTAGGAGACTTCTGCCTTACCAGATTTAGAGGATCTCAATATGGAGTATGGAGTATGGAGCATGGACAAAGAGAAAGGAAATTAAAACAAAACAATTAGTCATAAGACATTAAACTTTTTGTGTTGGATTTGATATGTTGAAGAAATGTGGACTAAAGTAAATTGTAGTTTTGATGCAAGTCTAAAAAGAGTTTCCACCTATACATGTTTTCCACAGTATTTGAAAAAAAAAACTATTTGAGAAATAACATCAGAAGCAACGAAAATATCAGAAGGGTATGTGAAAGCTTGTTCAACAGACGAATACATGAATATTCCCATTGACCTCGATACTTCACCAAATAAATTTATCACTTGAATCAGGGACGGGGATAAGGCAGATATCAATGCAAGCCATGCCAAAGCTTCAGAATAAACGTGCAGTGATTATTATAATGCATATCCACTTAAGCATGTATTGAATGATAAACTTGTACGATGATATGTATTGGTTTGATCTAGAGAAGGTCCAATGCAGATATCCATCTATAGATAGCAGTTTAAAAAATTAGATGTGTGTAATTATCTTCCTGAGCACAAAAAGAAGCATCAGTACTGAACAAAAATGGAAAAAGATGTTTGTCTAAGGAAATGGAAGAGTAAAGATGAGAAATAGCACCAATAGAGGGGATGAAAAAATAAAACTGAGCAGGAGCACAATACAAACTCAAAGATTTTAGATAAATCCGGAAAGTGTACATTAAGATGCTGTCTCATATAGGATAAATAACTATAAATTAAAATGAAATTAAGCAACAAAAAAAACATTTACTACAATCCAAAAATGCAAAATAAATGGATCCGTATCAAGAAAAATGCTTCCTTATTGCATACAAGATTATGTGCCACAGAATTTGCATTGAGCGGGAGATGCTTTCTAAATTTATACATGATAGCGAGTGACACAGTTTGCATTTTCAGGTGGTAGGTTGTAGGTTTAACTCATGTGGAAACAAAGATCAGAAATTTCACAATAGTCCAAATAGGAACGCAGGCGACCCCACAGTCCAACTCCAACCTAGAAGGGTGCCCATAACTCAGAAACCCAGTAGGCTGCTAGGTACTAAAAGTAGGTCTGGTCATCCTAGATAGATTCTACAGAGTTTTTCATAATACTGCAAATAAATTACAGCATGAAACATATGAATCACGATTTATGAGTCATTATATAGGGATGTGAATATAGTAAAGCCACTCCTACGAGTCAATAGAACAAGAAGAATAGAAGCAAACCTTCCCTTTCTTCTTTTTCACCTCAACACTTACTAAACCTCTCCTTTCTGAACCTACTATCGGAAAGATAAGGAAGCAACGTTTACTCCTTAACCTCGGGTTGAATCTGTTCATGGTAAGCCCACCTCCTGACATGATGTAGGCCCTCAAGTCAGTGCCAGTAAGAGGTGCGCCCATAACCTCAAGCATGCTTGCTGATGTATTAGTTTCCTCATGGCCATTCTATAGACTTTATCTGGGTTGATTGTAAACCTTGAACGAACATAAAGACCCTGAAATATAACAGCATTAAATAAACAAAATAGAGCATCTTACAAGATTACAGCAATCGATCTTATAGAGAAAATAGAAATATTTCTCTTTAATCCTGACTTGGAGCCACTTGCATTTTAAAATTAATAAGAGTCAACATTGAAGACACATGGATAATTTCAAACAAAGTACTAAAAACTTCAAGCTCGTCCATTACAATTCACGTTTGCTACTAACAGAAGTCACTGTTTGACCATTGAAGACTACAATTTTGATTTAAATAACATACTAGAATTGTTCTCCATACCAAGCCCTGTTTCCTAGTTCCTACATTTTTTAAGAGCTATTATGTCACGAGCATTGCTTCCCCCAGAGTGACTGCTAAGGTCTTTAAACTTTTAAATACAATGTAAAACAATTCGAATAAGAATTTTCTTACCTTAGTCAAGGACCAAGTTACTGTAAACAGCCAAAGTAAGAATGAAGAAAGATCATAATCATAGTCAAGACATAAACAAACACCTCAAATATCTATTGAAAGCCTCGGGGCCTTGGGGTTTGATGGCTTATAGACCTAGACGGCGGTTCAATTTCAACTTGGTCTGATTGCTTAGGACAAAGCAGCATGCAGGGATGTCATTCTCTCTCAATTCATGAAGCGCCTAGTAAAACTCTGCCATAGTATCGTTTCAAGAATGGAACCAAGTACTACTAGATAATAATGCACCTCACCACAAAAACAATACCAATCCAATCAAACCCCTGGAGTATAACATGTCAAACTTCATTACTGAGAAACACTAATATTCAACACAAAATCACCTCTCACAAAATTGTCTCGTAGATTCATATGACCAGCCCGCAAGACAAGAGAAACAGAATGCTGAAACTAATATGAAAAATCAGATGGCAGAGATGGCACCAATATGAAAAGTGCTTACAGCAAAAGCAACCATGGAAGCAGAGAGGGCGAGGAAGCCATACTTGGCCATCCCCTCAGATAAACCAACGAAAGTGTTGGCAATGCCGAACATGACTCTCCACAGAAAAATGCACAAAGCTAACCCTCCTGCACCAACCACAAACAAGTAGTTCCTCTTCCAAAATCCCTCGATTTGCAACCCAACCGCCTCCTTATACCGCAAAAAAGCAGAAGTTACTGCAGATAACGGCTTCTCGACAACCTTCGCGGCTCGACTTTTAACCTTACCTCCAACATAAGAAGCCGGAATCGAAAAATGCCTAACCCTAAATGGATCAAAACGCAAACCACCAACACCCTCCGCTCTTCTAGACATACCATCAAGTTTAAAGCACCCAAATGATGAAAAATTCCGAGATGAAACCCTCGAAAACGAGTCCAAGCCATGAGACTTCACTACAAAATTACCATTCGAGGAAATGGGTCTCGAGATCAACCGCTGAAGACCAGAGTTTCTGTGGGATTGGAAAGACGAAATGGAAGAATCGGATAATCCACGAACCAGATAAGCTGAAGGTGTCTGATTCGAAGTGAAATGGGTCGGCCCGAGATCGAATCGGCGTTTGAGAAGGCTTTGGACGATTCTCCTGGGTGGTTTCGACATTGTTGTTTGCGATTTTACGATCTGAAGAGGAACGGATTTGAGATGAGGAGATGTGTAGCTGTGTAGCTGTGAGGCTAACACTGAATGCTATGAACTCTCTGGCCGGCGACGGCGATGATCAGAGGGCCCGACCGAAGGTTTTAGAGGGCCGCCGGGACTAGGTGAGCAGTGACAGCGCACGTGCCCGTGATCGGCTCATCTAATATTCCTTAGCCGTTTGCACAAGTAAACTAGGCAGGATTGAACACAACTTGTGTTAGAACTGGTTTGGTTTTGATTCTCTTTCATGCCCCCTCCATCCTCGTTGAAATGAAATGGTGTGATACATTATAAAATTTTATATAAAAATTAAATTTGATTATTATATTATGTTTTTTTTTTATGATGGTGGAGATTCATTCTGAAAATAGGTAAGAGAGTGTGAGAAAAATTAGTGAGACGCGGTGATATATTGTGTTTAATTTATTATAAATTTGATTCCAATAAGGAGATAAAACAATTATTTTGGGACAGATTAAAAAAAGAATTGTATTTAATATGAGATTGATAAAGTATAAGAATCTTCTTAACCAACATTGCTACAACAGTCACGTTAATCATTTTTCATTGGCAAAAAAAAAACTTGTTATAAAAGATGTGATTTTTATTCAAAAATGATTATGAAATACAACGATTATAGTTTATTTATAGAGGGCCTTAAGAGATTATTTCATAGTGAAGAACGTTTCGATATAATGAATACTTTACAACAAAATAATAACTTGCGCAAGTATTGACGACATCGATTTCGTCCTTATTTATTGACGCTATGTATACACAACATTATTCCTTCTTATCCTATTACTCATGCTTATCCATATATATTATATTATAATATTTTTCTTGGAGAATATGAGCAATGGTTGGGTGCTAGCGACAGCCTCGTTAAGGGCTTGGTAGAAAAAACCCAATGGGATAAAAACCTGATCGTAGAAAAAAGAGTACAGTCTCCACCTGGAGTGCACATCAGCTTTGTTCGGAAGTTCGTTGAGACGCCACAAACGAATTCCTCAAAAGAAGATTCAGAAAGCGCCTTGGTAAATAGATCAAAAAGGTTGTTGCACGATTGGATCTATTGAATGCGGATGACTCCTTCGTCTTGAAGGTCGTGAGTATAGAAGTATTTTGGATTGATGTGTTTCGTTCTCTCAGTGTAACACAAGCGACATTGTCTTCATGGATCAGAGTCGGTGTTTCCATATCGAAGATCCCACATGATTGTTAGATATGTTAGATCACCGATCTAAGTTATACAGATTCCTTATTGTCTCATGTACCGCAATGATCTTCGAGTGATTTTAAAAAGTGACCACAAGGTCTTGCTTTGTGGATTTTCAAAATATTGTTGCACCATCGTATGTGAATATATATCCCGTTTGAGATCGGGCCTTGTGTGGATCTGATAAGTATCCAGTATCGACATACCTAACGAGATCAGATTTAGACTCTCGAGAATATAATAATCCCAGTTTGGTCATCCCGCGTAAATAACGCATGATGTGTTTAATTCCATTCCAATGCCTGCAAGTAGGTACAGAGAAAACAATGTCCGATCTTGTACAGTCGGTTAAGTACATCAATGCATTGATAGAAGTACGATAGGCATCTTAGGGCCTAGAAGATCTTCATCGTCCTCTTTAGGTCAGAATGGAACTTTCTTGACACCAAGGAACGAACCACCATGGGTGTGCTCCATGGATAAGGCTTTGTCCGTATATGTCAACTGGTGGATGAGTATGTATGTTGATATATGCTCCACATATATATCAATGTAAAACTTTGTTTTATCAAGATCTTACATCTCGAACTCTTCCTTTAAGTAATCACGGGTTTTCGTGATTTCATTGGTCGTACCGACTATGTCTAAATCATCAATATATACGATGGCTATGGCAAAACCATTAGTCGATTTCCTGGTGAATAACCATTAGTCGATTTCCTGGTGAATACACATGGACAAACTTTATCCTTCACATACCTTTCCTCGTATTAGATATTAACTAAGTCTATTGTACCATATTCGGTCGGATAGTTTTAATCCTTATAAAGAGCGTTGTAACTTAACTGAATAAAGGATTTGTCGCACCAATGAGCTCGGCACTTTGTACTCTTAAGGGATTTTCATGTTAATATCGACGTCTAATTAGCGATATAGGTATGCATAACAACGTCCATGAGATACATATCCAAGCCTTCTTTAGTTGTCATACTAATAAAGAAGCAAAACGTAATCTCATCCATTACAAGAGAACACATTTGTTCATAATCGTATCCGGATATTTATGAGAATCCTTTGGCAACAAGTCGTGTCATGTATCTCATAATTTATTTTCTTTCATTGCGTTTACGCATGAGTACCCATTTGTAATCGACAAAACTCACAAGTTTAATGTGTTCTAGAGTTTGGATTATAAGTCCGAACACATTGTGCTTTTCGAGCTATTGTAGCTCAACCTGGATGATTTCTTTCCATTTTGGACAATCACTTCTTTGTCTACACTCATCCATACTTCGAGTTTCAAAATCCTCGTCGAAACTGAGCTCAACATCATGAGCCACATGGTATACAAATGCATCACTGGTTTCGATTTGATCTCAATACCAAACTTCATCTTTAGAAAGGTAACATATCGAGATTTCTTTGTTATCATGGGATTGTTTCTGAGATGATGCATTGTATTGATTAGCCACAGTTGGAAACTCATTAACCTCTTTTGGAGGTTGTATACTCTCCTCTGCAGTATCGCATAGTTTTTCCCTTCTTTTCCTATGAATTGTATCCTTTGCACTGATAGGTCTTTCGTGCTTTTGGCGTACTTGGGAATCTTCTATAACTTTAACTACATATCCATCTTCTGGGATCTCAATCCTTGTTGGAACATTCACAGTAGGTATATGAGACTTCTTCGCATTGACAAATGCATCAGGTACTTGATTTATAGTTCTTTGCATATCAAGGATCTTCTGAACTTCTAGTTTAGTTTCACTTGTGTGAGGATCGAGGTATAGCAATATTGAAGTCCTCCAAATTAAATTCTCTTGATTCTTGGAAAAAGTCCTTACTTTGTCTTGATTTTCTCCCCCTGATGACGAGAAGACTGTTTCATCAAAGCGACAATAAGAAAATCTCGCTCTGAACAAGCCTCCCGTTAGGGATTCAAGATACTTGATGATAGATAGAGAGTCATATCCAACATATATTCCGAGTCTTCGTTAGGAACTCATTTTGATCCTTTGTGTGACTCCAATAGGAACATAAACTGCATAATAAAAATCCCTTAGATAGGAAATATCATACTCATGACCATACACCGAATGATGGGGAGAACATTGATGTTGTAAAGAAGGCTTTAATTTAATAAGTAATGTTGCATGTAATATAACATGTCTCAAAGCGCTCACGACAGCTTTACTTTAAGCAGCATAGGCCTTGCTATCCACTGCAGTCTTTTAATGAAAGACTCGGCCAATCCATTTTGTGCATGCACATGAGGCATAGGGTGTTCAATATTATATCCATGTTCCAACGTAATACTCATTGAATGTGAAGAAAACTCGACTATAGTATCAAGTCGAATTGTTTTGATTGGCTAATCTGAGAACTGTGCTTGTAACTTTATAATTTGAGTAAGTAGTCTTACGAAAGCCATATTCCTAGTGGAAAGAAAGCAGATGTGAGATCATTTAGTTGATACATCTATTAGCACCATGAAATAACGAAATGGTCCATTCGATGGATGAATTGGTCCACTTATGTTATCTTTTTTTTATATATAGAAATAAGGGGATTCTACACCAACCTTTTGGTGTATGGGCTTGTAATCATTTTTCTGGGCAAGCAAAAGTATATGATAATTCATGATTGCTAGAAGATACTCTTTATCATTCTCATTAATGATTTCCAAATTGATAACCATTCTGTCTTATATCTTTAAAACTTAATGAGTTCCTTTTGGATTTAGGACAATATAGAATCTCATTGAGCTTTAGGATGATGTTATTTTGTAAAGCAATAGTTGTTACATCAAATTCTTCAATAATATCAACACTTCCAGATATAGTACTAATACTCGACTTTGCACGAGTCAAAGACGAGAAGTTGGGTTTCTTTAAGATGTTATGATTGTAGCATTATCCACTGTGCAAGCATTTTCTTTTATTCATCTGGAAGAAAAGATAATACATTAGCATAGTAGACATCGAAGAAAAGAAAGATAATACAAAAGGAAAAAACATAACAAGCACACCTATGATACATATGGAAACATATTGTACAAATGAAAAGAATAAGCTGGCTGTCTATGTCCTTAGTTGAGAAAATCATCAGCCCCCATGTATGGAACATCATTATCATTATTCTCATTTTAAGGGGCGATATTGAGATTTATCTCGGGATTCTTCCCTTTCCCCTCCTCAAAAGCTTGATACTAAGTTGATATCCTCATCGAACTTATGGCGAAACTCCATCCGACATCTCACTTGGTTGTACTTCTAACAAAAGCATGATTTGGGGGTAAGTAAACACGGGAGAGTGAGGCAACGATAAGCCTAGACTCGGTAGGTACTCGGTAGGTGTAAGGTAGAGAGGTGCGTAATTGTTGATCATTGATATCCCGTAAACCCCTAGACCTCCTTTGCCCAACACTAACCTTTATTTTTATCCCTTGCATCTTATATGTCTATGATATATTATTTGATTGGACATGTGCACACTCAACATTGGAGTTGCTTTCGATTTATCGTGCCATGAAAATCCATAAAAAGAACCCTTTGAACCATATTTTGTGTACGAGTCAAGGCAGCGATAGCGGTGATATATTGTATGGGATAGTTGGCTTGGCTGTGACGATGTACTATACCACACAATCCGCCAAGATCGAAGAACCTTTGTTCCTTATTTTTTTATGTAAAATGACACACAATGTGTCCAAGCCTTGGTGCTAATTTCTTCGGTTTATGCTCGAAAAAAATGAGCAAAAGGTATTTTTCAATGCTTCTAAGTTATTGTTACTCGAACAATCACCTATCCAAATAATGGGGTGAGTCGAGGTTGTTGTATAGGTGGCTAAATATGGTTTTTGTGTTTTTATGCAAGGCACAATGCCTTGATGGGGATTGATTTAGATGTTCGCTGATATCTTGACTTACACTATACTCCTACCCTTTTACACCACCGAGCTCTACATAACCAAATAGCCAACCTTCTTTTCCTTATCTTGAATTTTTATTGGTCTTGGCCTTAACTTGGATTGTAATTTGCACATTTAGTTCGAGTAAGAGCGTGGTTGGTATGCAAATGTTTCTTGCTTGATGTATTCTTTGGGTTGAATCCTTATCTTTCCATGATTATTATTGGAGAGCTTACGTAAAATGATCTTTACGATCATGGGGTGGTGCAAGGTGCTTGTTATGGAGTCAACCTTATGAAATTAGGATGTTTTCATGCAAGTAACTTCATGGGGTGGATGAGTTGGCTTGGAGATCATAATGAGTGATAACACCCGATTGTTAGCGTTTGGCACATTAGCATGTCTTTTTTGATTTTGTGCGTCTTCCTTTGCGTGAGGACAAGCAATAGCTCAAGTTTGGGGGAGTTATTAGCTCGATTTACTGTGAGTTTCATGACGTCTTTATATTTACGAGTTTTGATTTTAGTCCAATTTGCTATATTTACGAGTTTTGAAGCTTTGATATGATTTTTAGGTAAAAACGAGCAAATGAATGATCAAAGACGTTAAAATTGGAGTGTGATCGAGCAAAAAATAAAGCAGGATGAAACGAGGACGAAACAGGGCAAAAATAAGGTTAAGGTTCAAGTCCAAAGTGCTTGGACACAGCTCATTACCACGCCCAGGCGCGGATTAGGTTCCCCAGCCACCATTCAAGATTTGCATCAAAGCACTGGGGCGCATGTCTTGAGAATCCCACGTCCCTAAATGCCTATAAATACTCTCTTTTATCCCTAAATCAGATTCATTCATCATGATACACCACAATGCACCAAACTCAAACTTTGAAGGTGATTTTGGGAAAGGTGACGACCACCATTTAAAGGTGATCGTAGCGACATCGAAGATCTGACTCGGATCGATACGGATTCCATCTCTTGATCCGTTTAGCATTCTTGACTTGTTTTGATTACAGTTTGTACTATCATGATTTTCATACACGCTAGGGGTTTGTTGTATTGTCTTAATACTCGAATCATGAGATAAAATCTTATGTTAGGGTTTGTGATGTAGTGAGATGATTATTTTGATGTCACTTTTATGTTGTTAATCTAATTTTGATTATTTTGTGATTATGATATGTGATTATGCTTAATGCTTCGACAAATTGATCACTTGTTGTATGATCCATGATATGATATGATTTCGAGAGGATAGTCTTGTATCGAGAACTCGACCACATAGCCACATGTTGAAAGCGAATTCGAGAGATCGCTCGCGTGATGTGTAAAAAGTTAGGAACACCCAAATTTTATGTTTATTGTAACATGACAGCCTCTCGTCAAGAGATGTTAAAGGGGGTGTTTGGTTTGACATAATCTAAGAGTCGAGAGAGAGTATATTTAGAGATCTATCTATAATCACGACTCATGATTAACTAGTAAACAACATAGTGACTAGATAGAATCGAAAAATGAAGTCGCAAACCTACCTTCTCTAATATCTAGATCCCCGATCTTCCATCGTTATTTGTGTTTGATTTTGATTAGTTTTGTTTAGTTAGTTACATCCTTAGTTTTACATAACAATCATTACGTTTTTTATTTTTTAACCCAAAAAACACTATTCATACTTCAGTAACTAGATCTAAATTCTCGTAGAACGATAACTCACATGCCCATTTTTATTATTTGATACGACACGTACACTTGTATTTAGGGGTGATATACAAAATCACAAACATATTGCAAATCACAACTCCTTCCTAAACCCTAAAGCTTCGATTCCCTATAACAATGGTTGGAATCCTCCCCATGGCTCTTCCTCTCAACCCTCTTCACCCAATCCTTCCATGACCTAATCAAAACCCTGTACGTATTCCTAAACCCATCACATCTCCTCCCCAAAATCTTCACTTTTCAAACGCGATCTTAAATCATCAAACCCAGAACTCGTTTTATGGATGACAGAATCGTTTTAGTTCATGAATTTGGTGAAATCAATCGTTATTGTTTACGGATCACAAGCGTACGTAAATAATTAGTGTGTAAAATATGTGTTATTCAATTTCAGATCAAGATCGATGTTTGACAAGACTTGATGATAGCCAAATATTGATTATCGTTGTTTTTTTTAAGCATTTTCTTTCAATTGTCTTTCAGGTTCTGTTTCAATTTAAACATGCTCTTTGTTTTTGTTTTAAAAAACTCTGTGCTCTGTTTTGTTTAAACAGGTGTAACTTAAAATTATATGAGTTGAGAAATATTTTTTCATGTACATGTTTTTGAAAATTTTTCATAAAATTGTAGTTTTGGGTTAAAAAAACCCTATATAAAAATATAATATTATTTATGTTTGATGAATATGAACATCATCCTATATAATATGACATCATTAAAAGATGTCATTACCATCATCATGGTGCTCCAACAATTTCGTAATCCATTTGTTAAATTGCTAATCCATGACAAAGTTTCTGAATCTATTTCTAAAATATAAAATATCAATTACATTTTTTTATATTTTTGTTGATAAATTGGGTCTAATAAGCTTTTATTGGCTATCGCTTGTAATGGTTAACATGTCGGAGTTTTTAATGTCTATGGACTTAATAATCACTCTTTTTTTGTTGATAAATTGGGCGTAATGGGTTTTAATGATTATGAGTTTCTAATGATTAATATGTGGGTTGGGCTCTAATGATTATGAGTTTCTAATGGTTAATGTGTGATTTTAGAATAGTTGCCCTAAATGATTAACACTTCACTCTTAATTTTATATATAGCTTATACATAGGAATATCAAAAAACACAATGTAACACTCATGTGTAAATAGTTTAGATTAGTTTTAAAATTTAAATAACTAGTTTGAACACAAAATAATGAAATTGATTAATACTCCCCCGTCTCACGAAAATTACAACATTTTAATTCAGATTAAAATTTATGTGTGTTGAATTTATGTTGAATAATTGAAAATATGATGGATTGTAACGACTGTGAAAGTATTTTGCGGATATATTATAACTAATTTGATGTTATGTTTTAACAAATTAGGAAATATTATAATTTTTATAAAACATCCAAATAAGATTCAAATAAGATAAATATTATAATTTTCATAAAATAAAATAATATTATTTTAATCATACATGCGGTAGATGGTTGAAACTAGTACACAACTTAATGTTAAAACTAGTCATCTTAAAAGCAACATTCACTCATTCTAGTTGTAAGGCAGGCCATGTGACCTCTTCCACTATTCTCATAGCTGTTTAATTTGCAAAGATGATAAAAGCTTCTGAAAGAACTTACCAAAGATTCGGAGTACTAAATATATAATTATACATTTATTTATCCTTGAATTAATTTAATATATGTATTGATGTTTTGATTTTTTTTTTCTTGATAAATGTATTGATTAATCAATTGATTGATATTAATATCAATAACAAAATATAAATCAATATCAATTTTATAAGTTTACAATTGTCATGGGCAAACAAAAACGATATGTCAAAACATATTATGCTCATAACTTAACATTTGGCCATACATTGTAATTAGTAAAAATAGTTCGTTGAATTTTTTTAGACAGAAAAATAATATTTTATTACATAAAAACGTAATATTTAGGATGACCATGGATTTTGTCTATATACAATGTTAAATTCTCTAAGAATTTGACCTAGAATAAGAGATGCAACTTTATTACACAATCAGACAACAAAGAGAAAAAGATAAGAAATCCTTCAATAAACTAGTTGAACTTGATTTCAAAAGCTTTCTTTGCACATAGTACTTGGTGTTGTACATCATAAAACGCAGGTAATTGTGGTCAACTACCATTGTTAGTAACGAATCAACAGACCAATACGACTACAAGTACAATAGCCTACTCTAGCCAACATCACTTAAGCTACAAGAATTAAGAAACAAAATAAGACCGATACATGGTTGGCAAAGAAGACAATGCAAAATCGAGGAAATCAACATGGCACATTCTTCAGTCTCAAAAGTTTAGCACGTTCATAGAAATAACATAATGCTCTCATATGGGATATAAACTCAACTGAAGTATATTCCCACATCAAACTCCAACACCTAGAAATTCCGAACAAGATGCAAGCCTACAACTCCAATGAAACACAAAAAAAATCCACAGCTACAACAGTGATGTTGGCAGAAGAAAAGCACATCTAGTTATCAGCGATTGTAACCTCCACCTCCACACCAGGTTCAATTGTGATTGAGGTGATCTGTTTCACGACTTCCGGGGAACTGAAAAGGTCAATCACTCGCTTGTGAACACGCAGCTCAAATCGATCCCAGGTGTTTGTTCCTGCCCCCAAAAAACAATCGAAGGGATTAAGGCTGCGACAAAAAAGGATAAGAGGAATAAACCAATAAATAATTAATAAAATCAAAATAAGGGTTCTGTCAAACTATACAACGGAAATGAAATGTTTGGTTGGACAAAGATCATCAACAAAGTGGCTCCAATAAGTCAGGAGCAATATGGGAAAAACATAGTTTAGGTATGCCATATTAAAATCAACAGTCAAGATGGTGGTGACAGATTTGTTTGGGATATGAGCCAACATGAGGATAATGGACATGTTAATTAGCGGACTCTGATCCCAAAATATATCTTCCCATCGCATTTTAATATTGATAATTAATTTTAATATGACACACCTAATGTGTCGTGACAAATATTCGTCAACCCTCTAGAATAAAACTAAAACACCACTGTAAAATGTCTAGGCAACCTCAGCAGCAAGAGCACTTCGAAAAAATGGACAAGTGAAGAGAAATTAACAATCATTTAGTCTACTGGATGAATCAGATGATTACATATGATAAAAAGACTAAATTCTGATTCACAAGTATCCCGTGAAGTTACCTTCACCACAAGGGGACTTCCTCGTAGTAATGTGAAGAACCTTGGTTGGCATTCTCACTGGTCCCTTTACACGCAGCCTCTTATCCTTGGCTCCTCGGACGAGATCAGCACAGACTGTAGATAACCAAACATGATATCATTTGGAGATTAAATGCTTCATGCAAGACAATCTAACATAAGTACCTACAGCAGTACAGCTATTAGATTTGTTTAAGGTATTACTCTGTTTAGTCCACCAGTATGAACAAATCTAAGCCAACACTAATCTCGGCCATTATTTCCAAAATGAGTCAAAGAAATTCTCTATTTGCACTGGAATCACAATTCAGCTGGAATCACAATACAAGTTCCATTAGGAGGATGCGCTGCTATTGCTACCCGGGAAAAAAGGTAAATGAAAGGCATGAAGTACTACGTGCAAACTGTTTAATAAATAGATTGAGAGAATTACCAGTTTCAAATCCAATAATTTGAATTTTGAAATTACTATCATTAGTTCCTGACGAGTGGCAGTTACACCATAAAAATTTAATTGAAATGTCTAAGCTAAAGTCATTTCACACAGTTTTTAGCAAGCATACAGCATGCTATATTGCTTTTCATGAGAAGTTCAAACTACTCGAAAGTAAATATTGATGAACATGTTCAGTAGACATATGTAATGCACCAGGACATTTGGAAAACAGTACAACATAAATTCTTGGTGTTACTAACACACCCTGAGTGCAGCACGCCAAACATACAAGTATTAACCAAACCTAGTGGCCTCTATCAACAAAAATTTTCAAGAAAACAGATCAAAGAACATGAAGGAAGATTAGTACCACCAAGAAGGATGGTAAAAAGTTTTTTTTAAAAAAAAAATAGCAGAACAAATTAACTATGAACTTTCTCCTGATAATGCTTCAAGTGATAGATAAAAATAACTAAAAAAGTACAGATCATTTATTTTTTTCCGAGACATAAGAAAATCGTATGTGTATCTATCATTACAACATTAACATAACCCAAATGGCTTAATTCAGAAAAAATAAATAACAAATAAAACATGACTTCCAACCAATGACATGTGAATTTGTGGGATCAGAAAAATGAAGTGTTGAACATTATTGGCTCAAACATGCTCTTTGCATAGTTGATAATGCCAAGCTATATAATGAAAACTAGTGATGTTGCCCCAAGGAAAACATCACAAAGATAACCAACTCTAAACTTTGAAACAGGCTCAACACAGTATAGTACCCGCATACAAAGAGCTCACAAGAAAACAAACCCTAAACACAGATATATCAAACTTTTCCCCTGGAAATTCTTATTCGCTAGCCCATCTTCATCTGTCCATCCTTGAGTATAAAACCCTGCCCTACCAGTCCCGAGAAACCCATAGAACACCACTTCCACACTAAAATATGGCGGGCAGGACTATCACTGCTCAAGTAAAAATAACCATTACTTACATCCCTGTGTCATGCCAGACCACCACATTAGTCCAATGATAACTCAGATCCATATTTTAATTACCAATACCCTTAGCCGAAAGTCAAATACTTGTCTTCAAAATCAAAACCCAGCAAATCAACAAAAGCAAACTACAAACACCAAACCACACTTCAACATAATCGGATCACCCAACCAACGAACAAGCTAAAAAGAGTCAATCCAACAAAGAACGGAAGAAAATGGGGAGACCCTTCTCGAGATTCTTGACGTTCTTGGAGGACAGAGTAATCCTGATCTTGTGGATCTGCTCCTGCGTATCCTCCAACCCTGCCTTCGCCTGCTTCCCTGGTGGTGCGTACGCTGCCGCCATGTTTCTTCCCGCAGATACTGCACAAACACAAATATCGTAATCAGATCCATCGACTAGTGATTGCAAAGCATTTCAGTTTGAATCTACTCAGAGAGTGCACCTGAGATATGTTTTGAGAGGTGTGAGAGAGAAAAGCGAGAGCAAAGAATCCCTTGACGGCGCGGAAGTGTAAAAAATTCTGCGATGTGGTTATATATATGGCTGTGCTAGGGTTTAGGACATTGCTCATGGTTTCCCTTGATTTGTCCGCGGCTTTCTTGAGCTAACCCGATATAAGGGAATTTTACATTCTTTTGTCCCAAATTCTTTTTCTTATATTTTATTTTTCAAAAAAGAAGCAAAATGTAATAAATATTTTAAAGGGTTTTTTTATAGTTTGTCTCAGATAATAAAATATAAATAAATAAATTTGTATTTGTGTGAAAATGTTACAAATAAATTAAAACAATTCAAAAAAAATATTGTAAATAAATTGAAACAACTCCAAAAAAAAAAAAACTTGTTGCACGTATCCCTTTTCATAATTTTTGTTTGTTTAATACAATGATTTTACAATAACTATTTTAGTTAATAATTGATAATTTGTTGTGTTTCAAAGATTTAAATATAAGATATATTGTTTTTATTTTGATTGGATAGTTTATCATCTAAAATTTTATCTTTTTTCCGTGTTTGTTTTCCTCAGAATTGGGGAAGAATCTATGGATCTTTTATTGTTTCTGTGAGTGGATCGGTGAGTGGAGCACCTTTTTGAGTGGGATGGAAGGATGGGTTTAGTGACTCATCCATTTTTTTTTTTTTTTTCTATCATTGTCAGGATATTACAGTTCTTGGGTAGGGTTTGCTATATTTGATTCGCTAGACATGTGAAGCTGCCTGCTGATTATGGGTTCTGCCATAGTATATGTTTGGTTGGCGCTTCGGGGATTTGTAAATAATTGTTGGACTTTGCACTGTAAAATTGTCAAGCTTGTAATTGTAAATACATCGTATCAATTATTATTGAAAGATTGCAAATTTGATTTGCACTCGAAACAGTACTTGGTTTGTGATGACATGTTTCCTCAAATGACATGTTTGGCATGCTAATCCAACTTGGCTACATGGACCAGCCTTTTGTAACATCAGTTTCCTCATGTGCCTGACACTGCATTCCACTCGCTACGAGGAGCATATTTCTATACTTTCTACGAACAAATGTGGAACGATATAACACGTTGATCGGCATAAGCACTGATGTCCTTCCTTTCTGCTGCTATTCCTTTATCATGGTCATCTCAAAAAAGGGGAAAACATGATGATCAAAATGCGTTCGCTTTTAAGGACGTGATTTGCCAATATACTGTAAAAGCTTTTCAAGGCAAGGCAGCTTTGCTTCTGAGAGCAAAGGTGATCAGTTCATTCCCTGCATTAGTCGCTGTAAAGAAGAAGCAATCAATGCACATAACTAAACTGTGAGACAAGCAAAGTCTCACAGCCTGAAACTATACAGAATCTTTACAGATGTCTCTAATCCTATCGACTATGATATTGAGCTGGTGAGTAACAATACATGGAAAAGACTTGTTGGACTGAGGACAGCAATTCTTGCCAGTACCCACCATGGAGCACCACCTGTGTAGCTCCAGTTTTACCAGATGAATCATTAGCTATTTTCTGATTATCAGAAAGCAATATCAATAGCAAACATGTAACATCTTGGAACATTTGCTCAGGCTCTTCCACAAAGTAACTAATCAATATGGCTGAATAACACAATTTCCAACCATAATTTTAAACAAGGAAAAACAAAAGGAAACAAAGCATTTTACATTCATAATGAAACATAGGGAAGTCTTGAACATCCATTTAGTCATCACTAACATCACTGAAATCCTCAATTGTGTCATCTTCTTCGGTTTTCTTGTCCCCGTCATCGGTGTCCATCGCATCTTCAGAGTCTTCCTCACTGTCAGTGTCCTCAAAAACAATGGGAGTAATTGCCTCTAACTCATCCGGTCCATCACCTTCGATCTGATCAATGTCGAAGAGCACAATTAGCATATCATTTCAATAGAAGGAGCTCACTGGAATGCAACATAACACTGTATTTACCCCTGCATCCAGCAAGTCCAGATAGCTAGCCAGTTTTACTGCAGGCCGTAGAGTTGAAACCCTAGCCTCAATCAGCTGCCCAAAAAAGAATAAGAGAAAAAGTGAGAAGCAAACAGGTCTATTTCACTAACAACCGATAGCCAAATGGAGATAAAGGTAGGAACAGTGAAAAAAGAGACGGAAGGAGAAGAAAGCGAGCTATTGGAGAGACGAATTTGATCCATCAGATACTCATGTCAAAAGTAAGAGGAAGTAGTACTAAATCGATTTTTTATTCAAAAAAAAAAAAACCTGCCAAGGCAGAATTGGATACCTGGTATAATGAGTTCAGGGCAACCAAAGAGGACTCCTGAGATATAATATTGCTAGCATGCTGAAGAACTAAACTTCTCAGCCATGGAATGGTACAAACCACCACTGCACCCCTGTAATTGGCACCACAATGCAAACATCAGTATGTTACATCAATGCGATTAGCTCTACAAACATAATCTTCATACCATTTTATTTGAGTAGCTTTAGGAATAAATGTAGTTTGTTTTTATTCTAAGCAATAACGTCAGAATTTCTTCCAAACCTCTAATAGGTAATACTCTTCCTCTTCGTTTTGTACATTGTTTCACAACTCTGATTGAGTGATTGATACCTATGGAACCAAGTACTCGGAACATAACCTTCGAAAGTGCTTTAGTAACCAAACCTTCCTCGATCAACGTTTTTTCTTTTTTTGTCAGTCAAAATAATACCTCCTTTGAGTATTAGGAATAGCATCGGAAAGATATTGTTCTCATGTCCAGACCACGATTAACCATGACCCATGGCAATCTCCCCTTCAACCAGTCACATCCAAACATTCTGTTAAAAAAATTAATTGTGGATCCTGATACAAACATCTCTAGGCTAATAGCTATCTGTGAAAGTTGGCCCTAAACCAACAGGTTCTTTAGAATCACATAACATGCCTGATGCACATCTACCTCACCTTATGACAAAAAGACCCCATTCGTTGGTTCTTAAAGATTAACAAAAAAAAAAAAAAACACACACACACACACACACAATTTCTGTATTCGCTACCCTTGAACATTCTGATATTCCAAAAAATTGTTAATATTTGTTCCACCCTAAGCTTCCTCCAAAGTTTCCAATACTTCGGTACCGAAACAAATCAGTTCCTATGCCACCAATATCATTTTTGCTATGGCAAGAAGGCATTGAGTACATTGTGTCCGAGCCCCAAGGCCAACAATCTACAGCTTTTTAACATACCTGCCTACCTCTGAACACCATTGACTATTTCACACACTAATATGACCCTTAAATCATAATATAACAATCTACACATTTTTGTTAAGAGAAACTCTTGAACAATATCAGGAGTTGAAACCAACAACCTTAGAAATACATGGACAATTCATACAAAGTTTACTTACTATCAATAATTACCTTTTTCATTCTTTGAATGCGAGTTTATCTTTCTCTCAAAGATTTTACACTCAAATTTGAACAGCTTTCCGCTCAAGGTGCCGAGAGCTAATGGGTGGAACATCAATATCATAGACATATCACATAGTGAGCCCAAGTCGAAGAGAATGAATCGGTTGCTGGATTTTCTTGCCTTTCCGTTCTTCAAATTGTACAATATACCATATCTTTGTTCTGATTACTTCAATTTGCCATGTACCAAAGAGATACATCAGCTTATGAACCCCAAGTAGGAGATAATGCATGCACGACTATTACTTGGATTAACTCAAACTCCATATGATACCCTAAAAATTATGAGTGGGTGCAAAAATCATATCTATGTCATTCTCAGATTTATCCAACAATCATAGTTATCAAGATGTTTCCTAGTCGTCACCTAGATGATTCATAGCAATCAAAGTGTCCAAGAATAGCCTCACCAAGCTTTATCATTGATTTTTGTAGCAAGATGAGCGCAATAATCTCACCCTGAACGTCTAGGCATTGCCTTGGTGCATAAACCTCGCCTTAGACACCTTGGGACGCCTTATTGTTTAATTCGATTTTTTTTAAACAAGTTCTATTAAAACAAAAATAAGACAGGTAAATTAGACAATTAGAAATTTTAGATTGATTTTTATAATAGATCCAAATCTTCTTTAACAAGACTAAAAGCTTGATACTCAAGACTACTAAAAGGTACTCTTTCCATCCGATATTAATTACAACATTGACATTGAACACGCATATTTATGTGGAGGTTAAAGTTTTTGATGCATTGTCATTTTTGCGCCTTTGGTTTGTTAGTGGGTGATGAAGGAGATAAATAAGTATGAAAAATGATAGTGGGATGGAGTGATGTGATATAAAGTAAATGTAGGGATATTATGATAATTTTGTTCAAAAATCTTTCCATTTTAGGTACTGTTGTAAGTTTTTCCAGGCGGATAAATTAAAAAAATTGTTACAGCTTTTTTCGAACCGAGAGAGTACTTCCTATGACAGCTTGCATGACTAGCTATGGATCAATCTGTTATCTTGTCATGCCTAGTGGCGACTTAATAGAATGCATAATCTCACCCCAATCTCCTCTTTCCATCCGACTCTTTGAAGACATCTATGTCCTATAAGGAATCCTCTCAAACTTCTGGCAGAAGGACATATTTTTTGAATGGAGAGATTGAGAAGTGGGAGGAAATTTTGTTAAATCATTGATATGCATGAAATATATATTTGACGGTAACATTTACTTTACATTGAGTTGCCATGAACATAATTGCTCGAATTTATACACAAGCACTGATGCAAAATATAAAAACTCTGATTAGCCTTAAGATTCACTAATTGCCTCATGGACGACTAGGTGGGAGCAGGCATCCCGGATCACTAGGCTAGTGTTGTCACCTTGCCATCTTGATAACTATGGATCGAATATCCATCATGCATTCATGATAAGATCCATAGACAGAACACCCCACATAATGATGAGAAACTAAAGATAAAGAAACTAGATAAATCCAAGAACAACCTCCAAGATAATCAAGACACAGAAGCAGTAGCAACTAGTCCACTGAGAACTCAAAATGCATCAAATCATAAACAAAAAAAGAAAAAAGAAAAAAGAACAGGTGTACCTTAACTGAATAATAGAAATAAGAAACTTCAAGAGCTTAGAGATATCTGCTGGGTTCAAGAGCGAGATCGAGTTTGCAATAACCTGGAAAGAAGACCTGTTTTCAAATAGAAAAATGCAATGGAGCTAGAATTCTAGAATCTAGATCTTCAGCTCGGACAATTAAACCAAGAACAAAAATCAGATCTTTTCCTCTTGGTTATACAGGCCAACCAACAGAAAAAGGTAAATGGAGCTAGACTTCCAGATATTCAGCTGAGAAAATGAAACCAACAATAAGAATCAGACCTTTTCGTCTTGGTTGTACAGACAATCTAACAGAAGAGCACGATCATCAGCATGGAGAGCCTGCTTGAGCAACACTTGCACAGAATCAGCAATAGGAAGCTGTGTCTGAATAGTTTCATGTCTTTCAAGTGTTTCAGAATCCTTGTTGCTCATGAGATTAATAGTAGCCAGTTTCTCAGCAATAGTAGGTTCATTATCAGCAGCTTCAACTCCATCTATACCGTCCCCATGAGCTTCATGACCTGAACCCAAGAAACCACCAAAATCCAGAGCATAAATCAAACAGGGAGACGATAAGGACGACGAAAACAGCTGCAAATAGCGTCAATGTGGCAGTTTGAAACTGTCACTGATCTTATTTTACTGTAATGCCACTTAGATCAACTTCACATGGATACTTTCACAGGACACACAGCTGGTTAGATTCTACAGTATATATCAGGCTAACAATTTTATGCCGGAGAAAAATTTCAGTGCTCTCACATAATAGGGTTAAAAGACATATTACCCCCTCCAAACTTCATAATTCCATATGACCCCCTTAAAACATGGGATATGGACATTTTATCCTCTTTCTTCAAATCTTGTAAAAAAAAATCACCTCAAATGACCCGAATGCCCCTCTCTCTCTCACACACACTCACGCACGCGTGCGCACACACACAAATTAATTTTTGAAGGAACTTAAATAAATCAATTATTCCAACCAAATAAGTTGAAATTAAATACTTCAAACCAAGAAAAACAAAAATGGTCTTTATTTTTTGTTAGCTCATACAAAATTGTTTAAATTTAGTTTAAAATTATAAGATTAAAGGATATTTTTGTCATTTTAGGTGATATTTTCAAAAGGATTTTGAAGAAAGGGGGTAAAATGTCCATATATAAAGTTGAAGGGGGTAATATGGAATTATGAAAGTTTTAAGGGGGTAATATGTCTTTAACCCAAGTGCTTTGCTAAGGCTAGGCTTATTCCCATATTATAATCGGTTCAAATTTTTAATGGAACTGATTTCTCGACATGATATCAGAGCAGATCATGACAAAAGATCATGAGTTCTATCCTTGTCTTCCCTATTTATTTGCCACATATGTGGTTATTATATGAACCTTGTTTAACACCTAATGGATTGTATCTATGCATTTGTTGTCCACACTTCATGTCTCTATAGACTATCATGTGTGTGTGTGGGGGGGGGGTATTATATATTCTTGGATCTACTACCATCAGTTCAGACTTTTTATAAAACTGCTTCCTCGACACCATACATCAATAAAAACCCTTACGTCTTGGAATGAAATGGGGAAAATATTGGGTTTCTGTGTTCACCTGCATTTGGGAGCGAAAACTAGCCCACGAAAATACAATTTTACAAAACATGGGTTGATTAGCTAAGAATGATGGGTAGATTCTGGATAATGAGAGTATTATGGAATTATAATTAGTTTGATGAAGTAGAATGCGTGACCAGAGTGCACATATAATATTGGAGGATGAAGACTTGCCGATGTGTTGCAGATATAATATCATGCAATATAATAATGACTAAGATATCTGAATACAAAGGAAGTGATGATTTAAAAGAAAAAACAAAATGATAAAATGTGAGAGATAACTGAAATGATGCCAATACAAAAAAGAAAAAGAAAAAGGAAAACCTATAAAAAGAAATACAATGATTGTTACAATTGTCACAATACAATACATATTTCGAGAACTTGTATTCTTCAACCCAAAATCATAACGAACAATATTTCTTAGTATACGATTTTAAAAAAATGATGTTGCATCGTCCCATCCCACAATGTAAATCAACCAACATGGCATTTTCTATTGAACCGCGTAACAAAAATTAGATGAGGAGAATAGAAGGATTGGTGCAAGTCCAGATGAGGGAAATGAGAAGACAGGAAAAAAGAAATAGAAAAAAAAACATGGTGTCCAACAGTCCATACCTTCACCAAGGGCATACCAGAACACATGGAAAGTGATATACATGGAAGTGTTGGAAAACAAGCTTCAAAAGACTGTTCAAAGAGTTGATTTACAGTTTACACCCTCATAAAGATACATACTACCTACTAAAAGTCCTTTGAATTTTCAAAAATCCATTTGATTTGCCGTTTCACACTGTTCAAACAATACATGAAGCCAAAATATGTAAAGACTCGCTAAGGCTTTTACCATATTGGTGTCCTTTTGTAAGACTTCCTTGCTTATCAAGAAAAACATTGGTGTATGACCAGAAAACACAATTTATATTAAAACGCGGAAAAACCGAATACTGCTAAACCAAACCCAAATGTTTTGATGTCAAACAGAACCACTAAATGAGTATGATATATGGAAATAATGGAAAATTGGATTACAGTCTGCCTTGTCATCAGTTATTCCCTCACTATGTAAGATGTCTAAGTCCAACTCAAAATCTCTTCTAGTCCTCATTGTTCCTTTCCTAAAACATCTTCCTGTAGTGAATCTCTTCTATCACCGGGACGAGATGCCAAATTCTAGTATTTCTCTTACAGACCTCTAAAGCTCAACCCTAACTTTTATAACATAATAGCAATCGTTTGACACTTGACAGTATAGACATATCAAACCATATTCATCTTCAGGAACTACAAGCTTGCTAATCCTCTATGGACATCAATGGATCTTAAGGACAACCAATAACAGCTAACCTACCATTTCATTGTTGCAAGAAACAAAGCCAGCATTTATACTGGAAAAAAAAGGTGAAACAGCATAATCTTACTGATGTCAACTATTTCCTCTTTCAATACAACATCTGGATCGGGTTCTCGTCTTTTCTTCTTGGATTTTCGCCTCACAAGTTTGTCAGCCGACGTCTCAAGTGCATTATTCTCAGTACCCATGAAACAAGCGCCTGCAGCCACACAAAAATGAAAAATATAAACCATAACATAATTTGCAGTAAGAGCTTGTTGTCAAGGTGCACATGCATGAATCTGATACAACACAAGCCCAAGAATGAGTATATGACACAATCACTATCCTTTTCTTCTCAATAACCCCAGCAGAAACAAAAGGAAGACATACCCTCAAGACATCCGGTAGTCTTTTTAGCAGCATGATACTCTTAAAAGGCAATGGCAGGAATTACACAGAACACTCCGACACGTAGTGCAACGCCAGGGTTAACATTAACATGTAGCACTAATTACACTAATGAGTACTGCATCCTCAAAATTAGAGCTCTTGGTTTACATAATACTGGCAAAAGATTGCCAACACACCACATAATATCAACGCCAGAACCAATTTTTGCAACCAAAATCAGCTCTACATCATTAAATCCATCTTTAATCTCTCGTCGTCAAAAGTTATGAAAAATCAAATCTTGCATTTATGGCAAAGCAATTCAGGTACAAAACATAGTAAAAAAATAAATCTACATCCAGTACTTTTAGGCGTTTTAGGTGTGATTTGTATAAAATTGATGCAAACAGAGCTCAGTATCACAAATCTCTCGACGACCCACTATTTATCCGGTGATTTCGTAAACTGGGTCAGTGTCAGATTATCGAATTCTGGCAAAGACCCATCTCAATTTTTGCAACCCAGATCACATAGTGTGAACACATCCACCAAGTTATTACCCAAGGCCAGAGGGGGAGAGAGAGGGAGGGGGGAATCACCTTGTGGAAGAGGAAAGGGAGAGGAATGGTGTGTAGATTCGGAGGAGGTGGCAAGTTTCAGGGAGAGAGGAAGAGGAGGGACAGCGAAGTGGTGTGATGTCCGACGGCGGCGTCGGTGTATGCGAACGAGACACTCCCAACACCAAAGAGTTCTTTTTAATCTTCTCTTTTGTTTTTTTGGAAAATAGAACATAATATCTCGATTCTTTCATCTACAGCCTCAGTCTCTTCATAGTATTCAGTCGGAAACGTATTAACCAACATGCCCACATAATCATGAGAAGGTTGAAACGCATTAGAGGGTCCTCCGACTTCTATGTTCTGAGGTTGAAACACATTAAAGGATCCACCGACTTCTATGATACGAGAATTCTATCCCCATTATTCAACATGATAAATCCATACATAATAGTCGTTGGTAAATACCCTACTGAGAAGGTGCAACTCTAAATCCTATACTGTTTGGAACCTAGCATTTATGCACTTCGTACAAGGACACCTCAAGCGACCGAGAAAACGATCATCATCGTGTCGAAGAGTTGTTTTTACAAACTCTCTGACCCCATCAACAAACCGATCCTTCAAAGACGGATCATTAGCCATTCATATATCCAAGATCAATATATCTCCATATCGATCAGATTTCTACATTAAAGCAAATAAGGAACTGCTAAATCATATAAGCCTCCAATAAACTAGATTGCACCTAGCATGAAAATGCTACACAATTTACCATCCAAGAACAAACGAGCATGGCAGCAGAGCTCATCACCGAAATGGCATCTTTGTGATTTCATTTTTATGGGCGCTAGATTTCTATTCTTACATCTTACTGCATCTTATGAAAAAATTCCAATAATAATGAAAATGGGTACCTTCAAATGTGGAAGTTAAAAGAAGGAAAGGTGAAGGTATAAAGTGAAGTAGAAAGTGAAAGGAGACAGGTTAATTGATCAAACAATCCGTACATGGGAAAAAGAGATTCCAGATCCCGCTTCCATCTTGCATTTAAAAGGCTTGCAGGGTAGTCGTTGAATTACACTGAGACATTGGGAAATGGTTGTCTTTTCT
The DNA here is from genome assembly GCA_001925005.1 of Drosera capensis. NCBI lineage: Eukaryota > Viridiplantae > Streptophyta > Magnoliopsida > Caryophyllales > Droseraceae > Drosera > Drosera capensis. The sequence continues at coordinate 111,809 of LIEC01011191.1, forward strand.
ATAAGAAACTTATCGGATGTGTTATGGAGATGCATGACATGAGTGTCATGTGATGGTCAAAGAACATATATAGTCTAAGATTACTTATAGTAAAATGGACTTTCAACGAAATCGATTGGAAAGCTGATTCTACTCAAAGCTCAAGCTTATGTTGTAAGCACAAATCTTTATGGTTTATCGTATGAGATACTCGATCTTAGAACTCGTTTTTTGAAATGTCTTTTTCAAAATAATATGATCCTATCCTTTTGAAAACATATCTGTGAATGAACATGTAGGAGCTAGCTTTTGACAATCTAAATTTTTGTTTACTTTATTTTCATTATGTTTAATTAACAATATTCATATCTGATGGAAACCATGATGTCTTCTCACAAGTTTGACTCATTTGGGGAAATCCCAAGTAACTAGCTACTCCTTTCGATGAAAGTCTCACCAACATTTGAAGGTGCACTATCGATTGGATGACCAACATTGCAGAATTTCATGTATCATGGTTCCCATTGTGCAACCCAAATAAAACCCGACAACCAAATAAAACCCACCTTGACTGTCTGCGGCGGCAATGCTCAATCGATGGCAGCTGGACGGCGAAGGCGGTGCTCCTTGGCGCGAGGGGAAATGAAGAGAGGAGAGGAAAGTGAGGAGGACGGCGGCGGCGGAGGAGTAGGTTTTGCGATTCTGCGTCGGTGGCGATGATCTGATATGAAATGGGGTTTTTGCTGCTGCGGCTGGGTTGCGTTTTCCTGATGTGAGGGTTTCTAGTGCTCGTTTGTACTTTCTAGGTGCATAGTGTATAGTATTTTTTCAAACGCTCGATCAAAAATGCAAATGAGGAACTTGTTTAAAATTTCATTATTTTGACACTTTATGAAAAGAATTTGATGAATATTTATCAAGAAAAAAGAAAAAGATTTGATAAAGATATATTAATATAGATTTTTCCATGCACATAAATATAAATATGTGTTTAATGGGATTCAATATTAACATTATGTTAACTTATATTAACAACACTTATATCCATGTTATTATATATATTTATAACATATGTATTTATTCTTTAATCTTTAAATTTATATATGTAAATTTTCTTTATATTATTTGTTTTTCAACATTTACATCCCACTACTTTCCTTTATCTTAATATTGTTGCTTTACTTTATTTATTCTTATAAGTATATATTTCACTTATTGAGCTTTTTTTGTTCTTTCGAAATAGAAAACATTACATTGTGATAATCTAAATTATTATGTTTTGACACATTAATTATCTAAATTTATATGCACATTGACCATCTTTGTGCAAACATTTCCAAAACTGTTAAATTTGACTAAAAATGTTTTTCTAACCCTAATTTTCGACTAATTTCAACACTTCATCCCTAAATTACCACCTCACACCTCATCCCTTCCCATAACTCATCACATCACCACCGCCACCAACCAGCCGCCCTCTCCTCCGCCTCCTTATCTCCACCATGTAAAGTATAACTTGATCATGAATAACTCACGAAACAGATTATCTTCATCCCGGCCCATTATCTTCATCCCGGCCCACGGGCCCAAATTATATTCCTGCTCATAACCCTAGTCTGCCTCTACCCCCATATATAAATACTGCTCGTTTCGTTTAAAACTGACGTTGTCGTCTTCATCGGCGGCCAACTCTCTCATTCATACCCAAAGTGTAATGGTAACAGTTTTGGGTGATTTTGTATTTTTTTTTTCTTTTCTTTTTCTTGTTCCTTGTTGATTTCAGTGTTATTGGGCGTTGATGTGACATTCTTTATACCATCGAACTCCGAATGCGGAATCTCTGCTTTGCTTGATTCTGTATCTAATGGTTAGTGTTTGAATTGTTTTTTTTTTTTTTTAGATCGATCCGGTTTGATTTGTGCAGAAAGGCAACAAATTAGAGTCTCTGATGCGCTTTATTCCAATAGCGTTTTTGGTGCTGTACGTTGCCGATATTGTAAAGGAACTGAGATTCTGGCATATTCTCCATTGTTTATCATGTGGTTTATGCATTCAGATTTTCCCACATTGATTTTATTTATCCGCAACAAAACTGATTCTACTTTATTTTTCTTATGATTCTTAAAGGGTATTTTGTGATGGAAGTGATGAATTTTTCCCCAAATGATCGAAGCTGAACATACTGCGCTTTTAAAATAATTCTCGTTATCGAGAATTCAAGCCAGAATTCTGATCCATCTTACCTTAATACATTCAATTTTTTATTATTACGTCACTTTGCGTGGTTACTTCGGTTAATACTCGTTGTTGTCTGTTAACCAATATAATTGGGTTTGCCTGTGATGATAACAGATTTCAAGAAACACCATCTTTCGGGACTGAATGGCGTTTGGCTTTGTTGATATTCTCCAATTCTGAGGCTTCCTTGATCATATCCAAGTGATTTGCCTGCTTGACTATGGCTTCTTCAAATATGTTGCCCTCTCTGTTGCATCTGGATGCATAGTGATCAAAATGAACTTTCTGACTGCTGGCCTCGTTTTGGGACACATGATAGCGGGCTCATGGCTGCTGTTTGATCGAAGTTCTGTCGGTTGTGTTTGTAATAGCATGACCCATGTTTTGAGGAACAACATTATCTCGTTGACTACTTCAAAGGGACTAAATGGTCTAACGATATCCACTACTTCAAAGTTCTGTTATCAAACATTATAGGATGAATTTTTTTTTTTTTTTTTTTTGTTTTCCTTTGGTCATGTTATCAAAGTCGTGAAAGGCTAACGTCCCTTATTCCTTGGTCACCGAATCATCATTACAAAGCTCAACGATTGTTTCACTACAATTACAACCTTTTGTAAATTTCCATCTATACAACTTCATTTTATCTGTTCTTTTTTTCAAATAAAAAACTTTGTTCAATAACCCCTATCCTTTTCCTTTTTTTTGCAACACCCACAATTGCTGAATGAATTGACGGAAAGAACTATGTTGTACGGAAGTATATGATTTCTTTTTTTTGTTTTCGTGTAGTTGCTCTTGGTTGTGGATTACACTAAACCCTCCGCTCGTCGTCATAACAATTCAATCCTTGTTTAATGAATTGAATTGAAGAGTTCGTGATCAACTTGCACTGAGGTGGATTATGGCGACTTCGACTAATCAAATTGTCTTGCAGTTGTTGTAACACAAACCTCAGTTGAAATTTGGTCCTATTTGTCTGTCTCCTATATGGCTCAATCCTCCACTCGTGCCGCTTCGTTTCGAATGCATAGCTGTAGACTCTCAAGAAGGATAATCGAAGTGTGATGGAGTTTTTGTACCAAGCAAAAACGATACTTGACCAACTTGTAGCAATAGGAGAGGTGATTTCTTGCAATGAACATTACACTCACTTATGTAGAGGTCGTGGTGAGGAATTTCTCAATGAGGTTTTTTGAATTCTTTTTTAACTTTTTGGCTTTGATCTTTACAAAAGCGTGAAGTTTTTCTCAATTTGTTTGTTTGTAAGTCATCAATTGTTTTGTATGTTTGTTTACTAAATGATAAAAAATGAAAGTAATAAAGAAAGAGTGAACATAATGCTTGTATCCAGTAAGATTTTTGAGAACTTTATATTATGATCTTCTTCATTAGTATATATTGTTCTCCTTTTTTTTATCAATCCTTCCTATCAATGTCAGAGAATCCTTGTATTATCGATTTTGGTAACATAGTCAACATCAATTACGACTTGTACCAATATCCCTATAAACGTTGTCCTAAGTATATCCTATTCTACCTCGGATTAAACTTTAGCATCTCTAGTTCTTATCTTTTCTGATAGAACTCTTATACCCTCAGCTTTAATCCCCTGTAGCAACATTTTGTATTTCTCTGGTCCTTTTGGCATGTTGTTTCCTTTACACAAAAAGAAAGTTATAAACATAATCAAAGATAACTCAACCAATGACCATCACACTTCTTTTTCACCTTTTGGCATCCTCAAGAAAGAAACAACAACTTATTTTTCAACCAAATTCCCATACAAATAGTCTTCACATCTTAATATATCTACAGGAAGATCTTACCATCCTTACTAATAAGGATATAAATCATTTCAGATCCTGAAACACTAGTTTTAGGTGTCAGATCTCATTCCACAGGTATGAATAAGCAAAGTAAGCAGTAACATTAATTATTATTTACCATAAAGCAAATTCAAATCTTGGCCATAATTCAAAGTTAAGGATAGTAAAAAGATGGGCTTTATCAGAGAGAAATAGGATAGCTTCAGGGTTATCGGGATAGGTTTGGAAGTTGGAGCGATGTCCTGTATCTTCTTCAATTGAAGCTTGACAATGTTGAGCTTCTTGATCAATTGAATATTTGCATCTCTGAACATTTGGATCTAACAGCATGGAGTATATCTCTGAGATCTTGTTCACATTCTCCAAGCATTTGATGCAACTTGGAGGTTCTTGTAACTGTGAATCAGGAATAGGTGCTGAAGGCTAGGGTCCTGCTGCAGCTTGCCTCTTCCAAACACCATCAACCTTGATAAGCATCAACGTCCTGAAGTAACTCTCCCTATACATATAAGAAATAATAATCTTGGTTGTGTCTTCCTCCAGATTTGGAATCTCAAAGTGCATAAAAACCTTAGTGAGCTAAACACCATATGGAATCTCATGACTCCTATGAGAAGTCATATGTTGTGTTTGATCACAAGAGCATGCAAGTTGAAGTTTCTTCTCCATCAGCAGCTCCATCAAAATCATGTCCATGGCAGTAGCTTTTGTTTTTATTGAACCTCTTGGAATCAAACACTTAATCACAAAGATATGAATAATCGTTTGTATATTAGAGAGCTCCTTGGTGATGACCTTTTTCACAACAATTAGGTATGTTTCTGAGCATATTTCTTCACCAAGACCAGAGATTCAATCTCATCCACCATGGGCCATATGAACTTGGCATATATATCATACCCAACATCAGGAATATAAAAAATCTCACCCAACTTCTTATCAGTTAGAAAGTAGGATTTATCATTGACACTTGTGATGAGGAAGGCCGAGCCCTCGTTGTACTCCATGTTATGATAAAACGACTTTATAATCAATGGATAAAAGTGAGATTCATACCTCATTAAAGTAGTCCATTGTTGACTCTGAATAGCATCAGGCAACTCTTCAAGTTTATTACTCCTAAGCCAATTGAAAGAAATCACCTTTCCAAGTTGAATATCCCTAGAGGCAATAGGGATTGGCTTCTCCTTCTTTGCTTTTTCCCTACTTGTCTTAGGAAGATTTTCATCAATCTCAGTATCACAGGAGTCAACCAACAGCATAGGGGCTTTTCTTTTGATGGATTTGGCGGGTGGTGATTTTGGATTTGTGGTAACTTGGGATCTGTTGTTCTTTTCAGCAGGCTTTTTGGTCTTGATTTTGTGGTGGTGGTTTCCTTTGCTTTGGGCATAGGGGGTGTTGAATTATCAAATATATCGATGTTACCGTGGTACTCGGAATCATTAGAGAACACCTCTTCAAGAAGCCTCTTTAAGAAGCCTTAGTAGTAACCTTCTTCTTTTTCTCTCGAGCAAGAAGGTATGGGCCTTCCTTGGCTTGTTCTTTGGTTTTCTCAGGTTCCCCTAGTTGTTACATCAGTCTCTATTGGTCTGGGAGATGTGTTTCTTTTTTTGGCGATGAGGATTGTTCAATAGCAAAGTCTTTGAGAACTTCGACAACAGGATCTGAGTTTTCTTGCCTAGAGTTTTGATCTTGATCATCGCTGTTCAAGGGTTGGGCCTTGTTCGTGCAAACTTTCTTGAGATGGCTTCGATCTCCTTTTCAGCAACATCAGTCAGAATTTCCAAAGGATCAATGTCTTTTGCAACGGTGGAGTATGCCTCTCACATTGATAATGATGGTACTGTATGAAATTCGTCACTTATGGCTTGATCATGAGGGTTCGATGTTGCACCCTCCTATTTCTTCATAATTTCGGTCTCTTTCATGCTTGATTATGGCCTTTCTTAAAGATCCATCTATAACTACGATTCATGATTAGCGAGTGAAACAACACAGTGACTAAATCAATTGGAATTGGAAGAAGAAGTCACAACCCTATCTTTTCACATATCTAGAACCCAGAACTTCAATATTGTGTGCGTTTGATTTTGATTACCTTAATTTAGTTAGTAGGACCTTAGTGTCATGTAACAACTTATAATGTTTTTATTGCTTGACCCAAGAAATACTATTCATACTTCGGTTGTTAGATCTAAGTCCTCGTAGGACAATAACTCAAGGAATACTTATTACTTGCTAACGATGCGTGCACTTACGTTTAACGTTATATACAAAGTCGCAAGCATTCCCTCCATAATTATACTATACATTTTACGATTAACTTTACCTCACACTATATTTCTTAATGTTTGCTTGCGTTGCAATATATACTCTTTTCAATAATTTTTTTTTTCACATCACTTATTTTACTTTTACATAATATCTATTTTATGTAATCTAATGTGAGTGCTCTCACTAATCATCAAATAAAATCATTTTGATTTTGATTAGTTATTTTTAGGAAAAATACCCAATTCTGTACTTTGAATTCTATAATAATCCAACTTTATTCTCTAAAAATCGAAGTATCAATTTTATGCACAAGCTTCAATGGTTCAAATGATTTTTGACCCTCCTCCTTTCCCTTATCTACACTTCTTCTTAATCAAGGATCTGTCCAAAATCCATCATTTCTTCATGATTATATTGATTGGAACTAAGTTTATTATCAGTCAAATCTATACCTCCACCTTGTGTATAACAAATTCATCCACAATTAATCATAAAGATGATAAATAGAAAAGAGAATTGATCTAATTTATTCCGCTACGACGCAAGTTTTTCTCAATTGATCTTGTTTGTTCCGTTACGACGCAAGTTGATCTCACGATTGAATTTTCCGAATAGAACTCTTGTTAATCAACCGATATGGAATCCAACATGATCCAACCTCTAAAGTCTGGACAGAGGAGGAGGTAGAGGCATTTATCATCCATGATAGGGTACAGAGAAACCACCTCGGATATCGAGCAAACTTAGTCATTTTTGTGACAGGTGATTGTTAGTGCGCATCAACTGACAGCCCTTTCAGTTCCTCAGGGCAAGCTCTGATGACGACACCATCTGAGAAACGGGAGTCAATGGCTGCAGTGCCAAGTCACCAGAAACTCATCTGAACATCGACCAACCACCTCCGACACTTGGGAATGTTCTCTGTGAGAGCACCTGAACAATCCAAGTGTTGACTGTGGTGGTAGAAAAGTAGACAAGATCACTTGCAAAAAAGTTCGACCAGACCTTGGAAGCTGAGATATCAAACAGGATCCACCAAAGAGCTTGCCTTTAATAAAAATACAAGGTGAATATGTGTAAGAAAACCCTTAATATAATTGCAGTCAAGTCAGTGAAGTGCTAACAATCGAGCTGTCCAAAAATTCAGATATGAAGTTCAAAGAACATGCAGGAAGTCAGAAAGTAGTAGCAGCGTCCATCACGTGCACCATGAAGATGAACAAGCATGAGTTTTCCAGATGAAATTTACATACAAGAGTTATATACTTCGCATCTCTCAGTGTGCTTTTCTTGCATTCCAAGCGTCCATCGAGCAACATGTTCGAGTGTCTTCTCAAACATGTTCAATAGCAAATGATCCCGATGAATCATTGTGGGAACTTTAGTCCCATTGGATATCACGGTGAAAGGTCCAATCGCAACAATTTAATGTGGTTGTTCCGTCATATGAGACCAGATCATACGGGGAGTCTTCTGAAAATTCAGTAGGCATGGACTTCCAATGCAAACTTGGTTCCCAGTCGGCTTCCTTCAGCACCTTGAGTATCTCCTCAACAACCACCTTGCTTCCCTCGGCAGATAAATGTATGCCATCCCTGAGAAGAAAGTGAGTGAGTCGTTAATTCACGAGTAAATGAACTATAAACAAAAATTATACTTCGTGTTTGAAGAACTCTTTGACGCGCCGTCTCCTATCTAGGAATGACTAAATCTTATGTCCTCTCCTGGAGGTAACTCGGTGCTTATCATCTCAGACATGTGAAAAATATTTCATTCAAATTGAAACAACACCCCTACATGAACAAGGAAACTTACGTGAAACACATCAACCAATCATCCCTTTTCTGAATTGCGGTCCAAAGATCAATAACTTCGATGGACAATTCCTTGCACAGCTCAATACAGGCATCAGAGTAGCTTCGGCAGAGTGCATTTGTTCGTACGAGTGTGCTAATGGCATTACTGGATCAAGAGGAATATGTAAGAACTAGAGATGAAAATGCGAGAAGGAAAGCATAGAAAGGAGTTTACATGAGAACCTTGTAATTCCACGAACTTTTTCTTCATCAACAGGAGGGCAGCTAAGAAAAATTAGCCGTGTTGTTTCTGAAAGACCCTAAGTTCAGAAATAATCTTTAGGAACAAAATCGTTACGCACTTCAAGAAATACACATGAAACGTCCTAGTGAGTGTAATGCAGGTTCAAGATGCCTTGCACACGAAATTAAACGAATGGATATGTTGCAAGCTAGAAAACAAGGCATGGATTGCATTTTCTGTTCTCAATTTTCTCATATGCTGATGTTCCACAAACGGAAAAAAGTTTGTGCTGCAAGTGGCAGCTAGCTCACTGCTTCGAGTACTGGATTTTCCACTTTTTATACTGTAATTTGAAAAATCTATACTATAGGTTAAATGCGTACAGTCAAGAAATCTATACTATAGGTTAAATGTGTACAGTCAAGCTTTATGTGTAGAATCTACATCGCATACACATATAAAGCCTGACTGTATATAATTATCAATATAGATTTTATAACTTACAGTATAGAAAGTGAAACCTACAATATTGAAGCAGTGAGTTGGCTGCCCCTTGCAACCAAATGGCAGTCCGTCCACAAAATACTCATTGCCTTCATGATGGCCACAGTAGTCGAATGTTCTATATTGGATTCAAGATATCCTTCTGTAAACAAAGCTTTCTCTCATAATTGAACCAACAAAGAGCTTACTAATAGCTCTAAACAAGCAGCAGCCAGCAGGTCAAGAACTGAAACCTCTGGATCCACAGGACCTAAGTTGCGTAGCTTAGGTCCCCAAGAATATGAGTTGTCTACCATTTATATCAAGCAGACTCCCAAGCAAATCACAGCGTATTTAGCTAAGTTCTGTTGCTTCACATAGTTACTAAAATAGTGATACCTTGAGATGAATGGCGATCTTTCTCATGTTTTCCACATATTCTGAAAGTGGAACATGAGGACCAAGGCCTGATGGGTGAGGTCCCATTGAATCGTTACCACCAAAATAAACAATGATCAAAGAAGGTTGTGTAGGCGCATCCTGAAATTTAAAAAAAAAAAATCCAAAAAAATAATCAAAAATAGAATAAAAAGCATGACGGACATGTTCAAGCATTCTGAAGTACTACTCCCTCCGTCCGATATTGATTGCATCGTTTTGTCATTTCGATCCATCCTAAATTATTTAGGATGTTTCTATATTTGAAAAGTTTTCAGTGGATAGGAATTAAAAAAAAAAGATTATATGGTTGGAATTAGAATTGAAAGAGGAATGATGTAAATCTAAATTTGAGTGTATAAAATGAATTATAATGGGTTGGAGAGAGTATTAAGTACAAAGATAAAATATCTAGAAAAGCTATCATAGAAGTATATGACATAATATTTCAACAAGAGGGAAAAAACCCCATAAAAAAAGAAAGGAAAACTTTTAATGCAAGCCTCATCTCGCCCTATTGAAAAGCCTGAGCACCAGAAAATGAAATTATTAAGTCATCCAGATCTCCAAGAACAAATAATGGCAATCTCAAGAAAATGAAGTGAATGCAAATTATCAGAAGATTATTAAATTCACAAGACAATTTTATTATTGAAGTTACTTGCTGTTAGAATATTAAATTATGTTATTAGATCTATTAGATATTATCTTTCCTAATTTAGAATAGATATTTTGATATGATGTTTCCTAATTATCTTATGGGGAAAAGGAACTAAAATGTCTTTAATCAAGATAGCTAAAGACATTCATAAAAACTCGATAATCGACATCGTTTATCAACAACTATGCCCATGGATATTATCATTTGCTCGTTTACATTGTGTATGCAAAATTTGGGAGCCATCGATGACTCATGTGTTAAAAAATGATTTGAGTGTTAGAATGATTCCAATTTTTGAATTATTTTTAATAGTTCATTCTAATGGTTTCAATTTTTCACGATTGGAGTGCTAGAACGATTTCAATTTTTGTTATCATGTTTCATTGGAGTAGATGATCATATTTTAAGGGCCGGATTGTTAAGAAACGATGCCCATCATCGTGTTTCATGGGTGCCTTTAGGTATCTTGGGTAAAGACACTTTAACCCCCTTCAAGCCCTTATCTTATTTCCTATTATAATTTTTTTATCTTTTATTTGACCACTTTATATATATATAGAGTATGTCTTCATTAATAAAATCAACCTATTCTCCTCCCATATTTTGTTTCATAACACTTGCCAATTAGGATTTGTCGGCACAAGAAGGCATGACAGTCTTCAGGTTATAGTAATTTATATTAGTATCCATTCATCTCACAAAATGGTATTGAATAAATTTATGAAATTACCTATAAGTTGTCTTTTACTCTTCCAATTACTAAAAAGTGGTACACATCTTCTTTTTTTACCAACTAGTTTTTTTTTTTTTGAAAAAAAAAAACACACCTTATTCCTTTTGATTTCTTTCCTTCTTCCGAGTCAATCAAGTCATCCCCTTTAATAAGTGATTTGCAGTTCATGTGTTTCATCGTCTTCATGGTTCAAAACCCTAGCCGTTAGGCTCCTCCCAGCAAATTGGTTGATTCCATAATCGATCTCTATACATGTAAATTGACACCAACAATGGGAATTCCACAACACAGTCTCGATGAATCCGATTCTGCACCATCATCATTAAAACCAGTGACGAGGTAGGAGAGACGGACCTGATGGGCCTGTGGCGATATGTGGAAGGAGGATTGAGTTCTAGATAAAGAGGAAGCCGTGTAATCACTTCGTTAGAACTCAGGTTGCAGGATTGAGACTTTGAATCCGAAGCTGACGACGACGACGAGATTGTATTTTGGGATTTTTGGTTAGTTTGGATCGAGCTTAGGCTTAGTTTTGGTTTGGTTTGGATCGAATTAGTTGATTCTCGAATTATGGGATTTTGTGTTGAATTTGGTTTAGATCTATCTTCTAATTGGCCTTGGATCTCACATGTATTCTATGTTTCATACTCCCTCCGTCTGGAAACAATTGCAACATTGCATCATCATTACACTAGTATTTTAAGGATCTTCGTTATTCGTCTTAACGACGTAAGAAAATTACGTCAATGGCAGGCTTAAAGTACTTAAACAATCATTAGTGTTTTAAGATAATTTTGTGTAAAAAAAGTTTGATCATCCCGCGAACGATTCGTAGCATGAAACACTTTATTCCTTAGATATGCCAATGTTTCTATTTTTTTTCGGACGAAGGGAGTAATTATTGAGTACTGTTTGTTTTCCTCCAAGCATTGTATCTTGATTGGAAGATGATTTTGGATTTCGATGGACTGGTCGAGGAACATCCGAACGCACTGTTTGGATCGAAGTCACGTACTGTTTGGGAGGGATTGTCGTCACGTATTGTTTGGGACGGTGAAGTCGTTGAAGGTAAGCCTGGCGTTGTCTCCTTTGTCATCCTTGATTTTTTTGTAGCACTACTTAAAAGAGGGTTGTGGCAAGTGCACTGTATTTATATATTTGAGCACTGTTTATTCGAAAATGACGACGACTTGAACCGATGGAGAGGAGCATACGCGCAATGTTTGTTTCGAGGATGAAAGTGACGACGATGATGGACGACAGTCAGATTTAGAGTTAGAATTAGGTTGAGATGATTATTGTAATAAATTATTTTCTTATTTTGTTCAAGGGAAAAAAGAACCATGATTCGAATTTATGAAATAATTGGTAATGAAAAATTTGCACTATGAAATAAAAAAGATGTATCAATTTTACGAAGAATTATCTGAAGATACCACCTAACAAAAATGATGACAAGGAGATACCCCATTATTTGTTTTCCCTGGCACTACCTCTCATCGATGTTTTTTTTTTTTTTTTGTGAAACTCAAATATTTCTCTTTCCTTTTTTGAAGATAACAAATCTTTCATTCTTTTTTGCTGCTTTTTTGTCTTCATCGATCAATATATGATCAATTTCTGAAAAGAAGTGGAAACGACAATCAAGGTTTGCGAAGCAAGTTCTGATGATGATCATCATCATGGATGATTCCGTTGATCATTGGAGGGATTATTTCAAGACGTCAAACTCTGACGTCGTCGAGATAATCGAGAAGGCGATAATGGTGGCAGCTGTGGATTGTCCCAAGCAGCTCATGGCAAGGAGGGATGATGTTCTCGTGGTGTCTCCTAAGGTTAAGGTCGAAGAAGCGAGATAATGTTGACAAGTTCTTCGTTGGTGAGAACGAACTGATAATCACACTACATAGTTGCAGTACGTGAGCGACTCCGACAAAGTCTACGTCTAGGGGTTCTTATGCTTATGGTTACAGTACATGGTCATAATACATGAGCGAGTCCGACGAGATCTATGCCAACGAGGAGTTGCTATGCTTATGGTTACAGTACATGGATGTAGTACGTAAGCAAGGCCCGACGATGGATTACCGGCTAAGGCATACATTTTAGATTTGAAATGAATTTTTTTTAAGAAAGTCAATATCTTGTGTAATTGATGATAGTTTTGTTATAAGAGTGGATATGATGTAATATGAGGATATTTATGAATTTGAATTTTGGAACCTAAATTTTATATTTGGGAAAAGTGATCTTATAATTGATTGTAATTGATCATGAGGTACATTTTGAGAATAAAATTATAATGGGATATTTTTGTATAATTAAAATTGCATAGGAATACTTATCAAGAATTCTCCCTAAATTTTAAGTACGAACTCAGAGAGTGACACAGTTTTGTAAGATTGTAGGAAAATGACAATATACAAAAAGAAGTGCTCGCTATTACCTGTGGAAAAACTTTGTCAAGAACCTGAAGTGCACGTCGAGAGTTCCAACCACTGTATCCCCGTAATATTATGTCTGCCTGTTATATATTGAAAACTAAATTAGATTAGTTTGAACCTATATTTTTTCATATGAGTAAAATCTCCATAAAATTATCAGAATAATGGATAAAGGATATGATTCAATCAAAACGGAAAACAGGAAAGGTGAAAATTAAATGAGAAACAAGGTAATACATCAACAAACAGCATGCAAGCCTTTTCACAAAAAAAAAAACCTAAATTTAGTCCAAGCAGGAAAAAGATGACTCTTAATTGCGATAGTCAAATATAATGTGATAGGAAAGAACAAATAACAATTGCATAAACTTAATAAATGAACCTAGTAACTAAATTAAAAAATAATTTGCCCATTGTGCTAGGAACATAATCTTTGTCTTTATTTATATTTTTTGGGCCCAAAATTGTCTAATAATTGGCTTTCAAGTTCAAGGTACCGTATACAATTTCTTAAATGAAAAAAATGGATTACGTGTCTTGACACACCGTGTCTTGAGTGTTTAAACAATAACTGAAATTAAAACATACAAATGAATGGTTAAGATTAAAACGTGATGATTAAACTTCAAACCCTTCATCCGTGTTGTTTGAATCTTAATCGTTCATTAAACATTTGACGTATTACGTTTAATTGACACACAATCTCTAAACCCCACTTAAATTTACTATTCATTCAGTTAATCAGAATTCCAAATATAATTATGACAAAATTTTAGTTTTAAGATAAAAATGTTATTGTGGCCTTCTCTAAAAAACTTGACTTTTTTGTTAGAGTTGACATCTCAACATAGTATTAGAATAGGTGTGACAAGAAATCACCAATTCACAATTTTGAATCTACAAGGCATTTACTTTGGTTCTTAAAATATGGAGCACTTCGATGCACTTTTCATGCTCTAGATCAAACATATGAAGGCCATACACTCAAGCAAGTGTGCATGATGTACAACAGTTAACACCAGGTCACCATCCCATGTGTTGGCATCATGGAAAATATTTGGGGATGTTGAGGTGTGACCCTGTCAACGACAGTAGCATATGCTGCATATCATACACTCAAGAGAGAGTGTAGAGATACATATGTTAGAATGAGTCTTGTATCACACGTTTGATCTTTAAGTCGGTAGCCCAATACGCTGCATGATGCAATAGGAGTTAATCTAAAATAGTCTTCAAAGTGCTTGTCCATGAGACAAGTTTATGCAAAAACTTAGTTTGTTTATTTCTCTCCCTATTTTTGTGGCTCAACTCTCAAGCACTTGTGGCACTGAATCGTAATTTTCTGTAGAACAGGGTTAAAATGGAATGAATTCCACAAGTCATATGCATGTCACCTATTTCATTCGAGGAAATATGTTTCTTAACATTCTTTTTTTACTTTCAGACTAAACGATTTACATCTAATGGTGTAAGCAGTCAATTACATGGATCGAATATCTAATTTTTCCAATTGTTGCATCAGCTCCAAACAATTGGAGTGAAACTATGCAGATTCCGGTTCATTTCAAACTAATTTGACTGCCTACCGATGTGATACTATTGTGAAGAGCTTCCTTTTGGCTTTGTCATCTTGGTGCTTTTCTTAGTATTAATTCACAGGCTCACAAAACCTATGGATGTTGGAGATTCAACTTGTATTCACTGGAGAAGAGGAGATATCACATTGACAAAAAGAAGAAAAGAAAAAGATAGAAAAAGAAGTTCACATCCTATGTGACTATAAGTTGAGAGCCTATTTGCTATTGATAGGTGCTCACAACTATGTACCACGCAAAAAGAAACCTTCCATAGATGATCGAAGGAGTAAAATGAGTAAGAGTTGCTGAAATCAAAATGTTGAAGAAGCAAAGACAGAATCGTCTCTGTGAAAATTGGCAACATAGAATCAGGAGTCAGGGTTAAGCTCCTGTGGGCCAAATCGATATAGTTCTCTTTATTTCCTTGTCATCACATAGAACAATCTCAGAAACTTCAAGAGAGTCATCAGCGCTGCCAGAATATACAATCCTTACCTTGCCTTTCTCATCAAACCTCACTCAAGTAGTTTTGTAGGTGGCTAGTATTTCACCCAAAATCAATCAAATACTTTTTCCTGCTAGCAAACATGCAATTAATTAGAAAACACATACTTATTCTGTCCTCAACAGATTACAAAGTTGTCTTCATTTTTCCCACTTACACACCAGCTCGATGAGTATTCTTCATCATAGAGCGAAATTAGACATCAAAAAAAGTGAGACATGCTTTCTCCTCTCTCTCACTCTATCTCTTCTCTAATTCCCAATCCTTTATCCTCACCACTTTCCCCTCCTTTGTCCGGTTGATTTGATATGAAAGCCGCAGAATCAACACTTCTCAGTGTAGCAACATCAGCTTTTCGACACAATATTAACAAAAGATGACATGATATACCAACTCTTAAATGCTCAACACCACTTTGTAACCATGCCGTATACACCTAGCTACTCTAACCCAAAAAGAACTTTTAAAACAATCAACACGTGTAAAAACTAACCAAATAATTTCACAATGTAGACTACAGTAGTTGTTTCTCTACTTTTGTCTCCGTTGTACTTTATCAATGACACTATTGATTACATTCAAGGGAACACAGGGTAATCTTCCCAATCTGATCATGATGAAAGATTCCAAATTCACTCATGGATGGCATGGGAACACAACCTAAAAACAGTACCTTTCAAACTAACTTCAGTGATCAAACATTAAACCTCGCTCCTCATCGATGAAGAAAATAAATTAATCTGACCGCCGTCCTCTCTTACTTCTTTGACTTGAAAGGATTCACTAGTAGTCACCAATAAAAACGAATACTATTATTCCATCCTTACGGCTTACCTTGTAAATGGACTACATTATGCAGAACACCGTTTGCGGCATAAAAATTTCCAGTTTTCCCTTGAGCATCTCAAATCAGATAAGTTGTTCCACCAACTTAGAACACAAGAGGATAATAAAATCTGAAAACCATAGCACTATCATCTCCTTATCCCCACCGCATAACTTATACCGATCTATTACAACTCAACCAAAACTTCTTTACACGATGACAATACAATAACATATAACAAAAGCAAAAGTAGTTTCAGATACACACAAAGCTTCCTTGGCTGGATATTTTACCCTCTCCGTTTTCATCAATTTCTCATCCAAGTAATGATCTCATACAAACAACTATACCTCATCTAATCCAAACGCAACCTAGCAAATGCAAGCAAGGACAACCGCTCCAACACATCAACAATCAGCAAAAACAACAGCAAAACAAACTCAGATTTCCGCTTCAAAGGACAAGACTGAAGAGGGCTAGATGCATGCAATCTTGTCCCTATTATAAACAACAGAAAGACTGTTCTGGGAAACAACAACAACCAACAGAACTCACAAAATCAAACAAGATCAACCTTGCGAGCGTAGATGTCCGCTAGAATGGCGCCCCACCCGCCATTGCTGAAGCTCTGTTGCACAATCGACGATCCGAACAACACAATCTGCGGCCTTGCCGGTCCCACCATTTGCGTTTTCTCCTGCTCTCCCGTCTCCGCTCTCCTCTTCGTCGGCAACTTCGATCTCAGTGCAGGAGTAGGAGGGAGCAGCAATATTGGGCTTTAAATGCTGCGTTGCGTTTTATGTTGAACGGTTGAAGGAGGGGAGTCAATTGGGATGGACAGATATGGGGTCGTCGATCTCATTTATGGTGCGTTTTATGTTGTGTAGTGTAGGTGCTTGAAATTGGGGGAATTTTGTTTGGAACTTTTATGGCTTGGTACGTCTTTGTTGACTGATGCTGATGATTTTGATGGATTGCTAACCCTACCAACACTTTTTGCCTTCCTCACCTGTTCTCTTGCTTCCTCACAACGAAGGAACACTGGTACAAGTCTATATCGTTTAAGTATAGGTTCCACCAATGTTGTAAAACCCGGACCGTTCCGGCAGTTATATCGGAAAACCAGTCGCTCGGTCCTCAAAACCGTCCGGGTTATCCCTTTGACACGTTCAGTGTGGAAAAACCGTCCGAAACCGGCCATCCAACGGTCGGATCGTTTGAATCGGTGAACCGGGAACGGGTTTTTTTTTTTGGTTTTGTACGGATTGGTCGAGTGAAAAAAAATCTGTTGTTTTTTCGAAATCCAATCTGAAATCACACAAAATTGGAACCCTAATTATGATTTTGTAAATTGGAACCCTAAACCTAAACCCTAAACCCGCGCGGAATTACGAGAACTCAGGTCCAATGGCAGGAACTCGAATTGCTTGTGGGTGTTACTGATTATGGGATCTTGGGGCCGGAACCGGGTTTTTTTTAGCCAAGAGGCCATGATGGGCAGTATGAGTAGGTGAGGGGAATGGGTTTTGTGGGTTTGGTGGGAAGAAAGGAGACGAAAGAGAGACATAGGAAGCAGGGATGTGTTGGAGGAGAAAGAAAAAAGGGATAAAGTATAGTAAGGGAAAATAATATTTATACATCTCAAATTATTTGAGCTTGGCAGATCATAACGAAATTTATAAATATGTATTTATTTATTTTTTAAATTTCAGAGGTTAAATACAAACGTTAGAAAAATCATCCATTTGATGTAATCTTTTATCAAACCCTAGTTTCATTAGTTTGTCCAATTATATTGTCCATTATACTCCATGAGTCCGTCAATAAAAATTGGTTTAAAAAATATTTCAGATTTATGGATTATTCAATTAACCAATGGAAAATCCTTAGGAATTTTGTAAAAAAAAAAAAAAAAAAAAAAAACAATGTGGTTGAGGTGATAGTATAAGGAGAGATTCAAGGATGCTGGTTGCAACGGTGATTTTAGTTGCTGGTGTTATAGTTGTTAAAAGAAGGGAAAGACCTAAACAAGTTTAAATCTGGTTGATCTAGCACAATTCAAAAGAAGAAAGAACTCAAATTTTAAACCCAGAATCGATACCTTGAATTCAAAAACTAAAATTCAAGGACAAAAACGAATTTGGAATCCCAAATTCAAAAGTAAGAACTCAGAATTCAAAATCCGAAACCCTTAATCTACAATAATCGGAGGAAAATGGAATCACAATATAGAATTTCAAGATAGTAATGAGATCGGATTCTCAAAAAGGAGAGAAATTATCAAGGATCGATTTTACCCCTAAATTTTTTTTTTTTTAAATTGAATCAAATAAATTCCCATCTTCGATCTAGTCTTGACACAAATCTTCGACCTTCGAACTTCAATATTCGATGTATGAATTCTTTAGCAAAATAGGAGAAGAGAATAAGAAAAGAATAACCATAAAAATCACTTGTGAGTGCCTCTCCCTCTAATTTGTAACGGAGCGCAAAGCCATTTTTTTTAAACTTGTAATTAAGTGATTTTTTAACACCTTAAGCTATGTTTGCTTTCTTATTTACTTGAAAAACATCTTCTTAGTCGTTATGTCTGTTATAATTTCAGGGAAATCCTAGTCCATGATTTCAGTTCTACGAACCTCTAAAATCTAATTCCTCAACAATGTGAATTCTTGTCATTTAACTTTGTTGTATTACTCTCTCATTGTGCACAAAGCGTTTTGTTCTATTTTGTTCTTTGTTGCTCTACCTTCTTGTTCTGATGTAGAGGAACTCAATGCTGGAAAGTAAACTTGATTTCAACAATGAATGCTTAACCCCTTTTAATTCAAAGACCTTTCAATGGCTTAGGGATGTTACAACCTTTCACTTTCCTTCTCATGATTGCTAGTATGTCAAGGGTCACAATAAGTACTAACCTTAAGTGTAGGAGTTCCAACTTTTAGTTTTCCCTTATTCCTGTTAGATTGTTTAATGCGTGGTATATAAAGAGTCACCTATGACTTGGGGCCATGATTTTGGCATCTCAAACATATTTCCACACAATCTCTCTACTAGCAAAGGTAGATTATTTCCACATAAAAATGTTAAATGATGGGAAAGTTGCTTTGGTTGCTTTGCACCCATCACCTCCGCCAGAGCAAACTTTCGAAGATTTTCTCCACTTTTTCGATGTATAATTTATCTTGAAAGACAGGTCAAATAATCCCACACATAAAAGTAAAGCATTAAAAGCGACCCGTGCATCTCGACCCTAATAAATTCCTAACTGATGAAATCGTGTTGGATCAAAGTAAAACCAGCATCAATCCGCCCAATCTTATTATTGGGCTCTGCTACATCATTCTTTCATTTGGGCTTGTGTGGACTTTCCAAGCCCAACACATTCAAAAACAAAAATATTGCTATATTGGAATCAACCCCTCAAAGTTTCTTATGCAATCAGCTCCACATCGGTGACCTTGCGGTTAGAGGATTCTCAACAACAATGTTCATCTTCAACCTCCATCACCTTCGCTACACCATTACACCACTAACCAATAGCGCTCAACTTTTTATCCTATCTAAATCCATCCTAAAACAATACAAAAAACTATCAAAGTTCGCGACGGAAAAAATCCATCACAAAATGAGTATTTTCCATCGCAAAAACAATTAACAATGGATTTTTTCCGTCACAAAAATCCTCATCGTAAAAGCTTTTCTTTTGCTATGGATTCGTCACAGAAAAGTTCTTTTCGCTACGGATTGATTTTATCTATAGCAAATTTTAAATTTTTTTTTAATTAATTATTTGTTTTTTTAGTATGAATTAAATAAAAAATTAATAAAACATTTTCTATGGAATTCTGTTACTAAATTCATTTTTTTGTTCATTTTGCGACGGATTTTCATCGCTAGGAAGTTTTTTTTATGAATGTTTGCGACGACATTCTACTAATTTTTATTTTAAAAAAATAATTAATTTGAACTTTGCGACGAAAAACCGTCGCTATTATTGATTTTATATAAACAAATTGAAAAATTAAAAAGCTAATCGAAATCATGAACCTATTTATTACATTATAACTTCTTGTGTATCAAACCACTATCCATCATCAAATAAAACAAAAAATACAGAAATTAAAATATAAGCCATCGATGCCCGGCTAAAAGCAAGATGACGCTGCATTGAAGGGCATAAATCATCGTTCGAACATGGTGGAAATCACAGTTGATTCCTTCGAAGGATTCTTTCATTTGGGCTTGTGTGGAGTTTCCAAGCTCAACACATTCAAAAACAAAAATATTACTATATTGGAAGCAACCCCCAAAGTTGCTTATCCAATCAACTCCACAGCGCTGACCTTACGGTTAAACGATTCTCAACAACCATGTTCATCTTCAACCTCCATCACTAACCAATAACTCATCTACTTATTCTATCTAAATCCGTCCTAAAATACTACAAAAACTATCAAAGTCCACGATGGAAATCCATCGCAAAATGGGTATTTTTCATCGAAAAAATAATTAGCGATGGATTTTTTCCGTCATAAAAATCTTCGTTGTAAAAGCTGTTTTTTTGTTATGGATTCGTCACAGAAACACTCTTTTCGCAACGGATTGACTTTATCTATCGTAAAATTTAAATTTTGTTTTTTATTAATTATTTGTTTTTTAGTATGAATTAAATAAAAAATTTAATTAAACGTTTTCTACGAAATTCTATTGCTAAATTCATATTTTTATTTTTTTTATTCATTTTGCGACGAAAAATCGTCGCTAAGAAGTTTTTTTTATGAATGTTTGTGATGGCATCCTATTGGTTTTTGTTTTAAAAAAATAATTAAATTGAACTTTACAAAAAAAATTGAAAAAATAAAAATCTAATCGAAATCATGAACCTATTTATTACATTATAATTTCTTTGTGTTTCAAACCACTATCCATCGCCAAATAAAACAACAATACATAAATCAAAATATAAGCCATCAATGCGCGACTAAAGTAGGATGACGTTGCTCAGAAGGACATGAATCATCGTTCGAACCCGATGGAACTCACAACTTATGGCTCTCAGCCTCAGCCTGACTTGTGGAAGCAGGATTTGTGCCCATCTGCCTTATCAAAAGAAAAAAAAAAAAAAAAAGTCTGCACCTACATCCTCTCGTTGTCCTGCCTCTGTGTAAGAACCTTTTGCTGTTGGCTCTGATGCTCCTCATACGACACTCCGGATCTATGTGTAGCCTGTGACTGCATCCTGAAGATAGCAAGGAGGTAGTTGTTCAGATAAAATTGGCTTTTAGTTAAACCAATATCATATGCCCTCCCCTTCAACGTGTCAGTAACCTCGACATTGACCTGGGATGTTACCATTGCAAGCTGCTACGAGGAGACTTCCAGATCCATGGACAGATCAACTTGCGACTCAAGCATCTTTGTGAGTCGCTCATAAAATGAATCTTATATTTATTTTTAATAGAATTAGTTATAATGAAATAAACTCAACAATTTTAGAACAGTAAAATTAATAAAAAACATACCCCAAACCATGTAGCCATCTCGTCAATCATAGGAATCTCTACTAGTGACTGCCCTGCCAATATCGAATCCACGATGCTAGAAGTACCCATCTGCTTATGGGTCTACACAAAAATATCAAACTGTATGTCTTTTCTTTTTAAACTCGTCTCCTAAAAGAAAAGTTATTATTGAGATTAATTGTATTTTGAAACTAATGTATGTTGAAAAAATATAATTGATGTAAAATTAAATAACTAAAGTTTAAATTTTTACAATACTCTTTGCAACAACAATAGAGGAGGCCCTATCCTAAGCGTTGATCGACTTCCCTTTATTCTGATTCTGAACATTGATGTTAGAAATATACAATCCCTCCAATTATATAAAAATTGATGAATAAAATTTTAGAGTAGGACATATTCATAATTAGTTATTTAGTTTAAGAAGTAGGTTAGTGAGTTATAGTCTAGAAATCTTGCAGCAGAGCAATAGACGATCGTAGTTGGAGAAAGCCAATGTGGATCACCAAGATGCAGACTAGTAGAAAGAGTTCTAGATGAGTAATTGAAATGAACATGGACAATAAAAAATCATAAATCGTTCAGGATATATGATCGAAGTTTCTCGATCAAGGTTAAGTCGGAAATGCAACAGGCTAGTCACAACAGAGCTGGCTTTTAACAGAGACTGAAGCACAGTAAACTAGGTGCAACAGTGCTAGTTGATGATTGGATAATAATTAAAAAAATTGTAGTATACTAGATTAACACGATGTAGTATACAACAGTCAACATAGCTATTATATACTATATTTTGATAATTTTATATCGAAAGTTGAAAAATTTATACTGTAAGTTAATGATTGTGTATAATCAAGTTTTAGTGTATTTTTAACAAAAATCTGACAGTATATATTCAACAAGTTACAGTATAAACTTAACCTATACTATAAAATTGTCAAGATATAATATGCAGCAACCACTACGTTTCATGTTTTATTGTGAACTGTATCTCCAAAGATAAAAAAATGATGCAATTCACAATAGAGTAAGATACAGTTCACTAAAAGAGAGGTGCAGTTTAGCAGCTGCTACTGAAGGACCAATGACGCACCCTATATATGGGTGCATTTTTTGTGCTATAGCTGTAGCCATATTGGCTATTGTGTGTTGGTAATTTTATACTGTAATTTTAGTTATAGATATACTAAAACTTGGTTATATGTAATTATTAACTTGTAGTATGAAATTGTCAAGATGTATTATGCAGTAGTCAATATGTTGTCTATTACAACATACATGTATTTCCCTATATATAGACATAGGATTTATCTTTTATGTTGTAAAAGATACCTGCTTCAAACTATAAAAAACTATCATATTGAATTGTGTTTTTTGCTATTTTTGTTTTCTTTTATCTTTATTTAGCAAATAAAATGATTAAAAAAACGTTAAAGAAGATGAAAATTATCATTTTTATCATAATCAATGTCATAAAGATAAAATTTCATCAAATAAAAAGAAAATCACATAATATCTTATCTTAAATGTCATGGTTCATTTTTTTCCTATTGGGATGATTTACTGAATATAACAAACACAATCCATGCCATTCCTATTATGAAATGATGTTTTTTGAATTTTGCAACACGATGGTGGCCGTCTTTTACAGCATATGTGATTTTCCCATACATCTAGGGCGCGTCGTTGGTGTTGTAAAAGACAACATAATGACTACTGCATATTATAACTTATTGAATATATACAATCATGTATGTGTGTGTATGTGTGTATGTATGTATTATGTATGTGTATGTGTATGTGTGTGTATGTAAGTATGTGTATGTATGTGTGTGTGATAGAGTTTAATGATTGAAATGAAAAACCCATTTTCTCTATTCATTTAATACATAAATGAAATCCAGTCTCGATTAATTTGAAGATGCACCGATGTAAGTTCACACATAACTTTGCATATGGAGCAACAAAAATTCACCAAACTCATACACATTCATCCTCCTCAAAAGTTATACTCCCGTTTTCACACAAAAATTATAATAGTTATCAAATTTAGATGTCTCATAAAAATTATACTATATTTTAATATTTGGATTCAATTTTCTACAAAACTAAAACATCTTTTTTTTAAAGCATATCACATCAATTCATTTCATTAGTTTGTATTTTTTTTATTCTCTCACAAGACTATAATAATATAGATATTATTATTTACAAAAATAAAAAATATATATAAATTAATTGGTGATATGTTTTGTTGGATAGAGGGCTTTGCTCTCTTCTTATTCTTCATTGGACGGTTTGGATGGACTTCGCCGTTCTTTCCCAACAAAAATACAAAAGGCTGTCTCACATCGATTGGTTTTCCGCCCTCAATGAGATGGGGAATTTGTAACCTCCTCTTTATATGGGCCTTCATCTTTCTGAAGCCCGGCTCGCGTCGTTCCAACAACCGGCGGAGAGCAACTCAGCATACGATCGTGCGCAGTAACTGGGAGTCTTATTACACCTAAGGCCAACTTCAATTCACAAAAACAAGGTTAATCTCGTGTAGTGATTGTGGACTTGTACAAGGATATTGAGTTTAGGTTGATGTATCAAACTCTACCTTATCTTTCGTAGCATGCATGTTGTCACGGGCTTATTGTTTTCAAGACCGTGCGATTAGCTAGCCCGTGTCAATGCCCATCCGTGTCGTAACTGATTCGGTAAGCTACGTGTCCAGTGCACGGAGAATTGCCTTCATATACTATTATAAGTCCTAGTACACTGTTCTCCTGACTAATAGAAGAAATAGGCAATTTAGAGAGGAGTCGAATGTTGGGTAGCAAATAATACCTACTCTGACTTGCTGACTTCTGATCCTATTTGGTTCAGCGATATGCAGCCCATGAACAGCACAGCGGACAGAATCCAACTACGCCAATCTTGACTCGTGCGAAACAGCCATCCATTACCTCCGTGTATAAAAAAATGAAACTCAAAATCCCACCAAAATCGTCATCACTTACACCTCTTCTTCTTTCTCTCAAACCTAATAATACTTTTTCTCCCTAACCCTCTTTAGTCAGACCTGATTTTTTTTTTCTTCTATTCAATTATCTCTTTGCTCTGACAATGAAGCTTACCAAGGAGGAGAATCTGAATCAGAGACTAGTGAGGGCGATCAAGACGCTGTTTTTCCTGTTTACGTTGTTGGTATCTTTCTTGGTTGTATCAGCAGCCCCTGTTTTTCTCGCCATAGCGGACGCCACGCTCCCTTCCGCTCTCGTGTGTTCTTCTCTGCGGTCGTCTTTCTTCTTTTCACTCCGGTCCCATGTTGCTGATTATGATTTCGGACGTTCCCTTGTTGATCTTCCGTTTTTGTCTATTGTAAGATCGATCATCATACTTAGTAAGTTAACCAAGACAAAGAAATTCGAGGTTTTATTTATGTTTGGAAGTCAGAAAGTCTACGTTGCATACATTGATCATGATTCTTGGGATTTATATAATGATTCTATGAAACAGTGTTTGTGTTATTGGTAACAGGATAAGATTGTTTATACCTTTGCCCTCACGACCTTGTCCATGACCGGAATACTTGGGTTGTTGTTGTTATTGTGCGATGATCCTATGTCTCTTTTTGCTAAGCAGGTGTGTATAGGTGGTGTGATGGGCCAGGGAAATCGAGGGGCCCGTACTTGGCTGTGGCAGTACTGTGCTCGGCGGTGTCTCTGGCTTTTGTTTCCGTGAAAGCTTCCTTTGTCTTCGGAAGTAATACTAGAAATTTGGACTGGTCTGGTGGCGGCAGGAGGACGATGGAGGTGGCGATATTCGTGTGTTCATATGTGATGGCTGTTGGACATACTGTTGTGGCGTATAGAATCAGCTGCAGGGAACGCAAGAAGCTGCTCGTTTACAAGATTGACATCGAAGCTGTGAGTCTCTCCACATTGTATTTTCCTTCTATATAAGATCAGAACGTGTCCTTTTTGTATAGGAATTTAAACCCAACTTAAGATCACGGCTTAGAGAAAGGGAAGTATCAAGTTCAAAATACACTCCAATTCTTGATTTAGGGAAAGTGGAACCTTAATCTTCTAGGACGGTTTGGTTATCAAATTTGAACGTATACTGTGACTACAGAGGAAATCAGTATGGCTACTATTCAAAGCAGAAGTGTGGTCATTCCTCCTAGTTTGAGGAGGCAAACATGGCATGGACCCTGAAATTTTCAAGATAAAAGGTTTCTCTAAGATCAAATAATTGCTTACAAATTTATAAACTATAGCGTGACAAATTATACGGAGTATGTGATCCGTGCGGCTATGCTCCCGTTGGAGCTTTCTGTACCAACTTGGAAGAATCGTCCTCATACTTATCTCTTTAAATTGTTTTTTTGATAAACAAGCCGCCAGGTACTTCTTAATCAATCTTTAGCCGTGTAGTTGCATTTTCCAGTCTCTTGTTCATTTCCTTTTTCTTAATTTCCTTTCATAGAAATTTATAAGCGTTTTAAGCCTTGAGGTTGAAGATACAGCACAAAACAGTTGACCAAAACGGCCGACACAAATTACGAATCAAAGTGAGAATGGATCACATGGGCTTCTAGAATTCCTTCCCTAACACAACAAGAATCTTTCTTTGAGATGTTTTGGTCAATGATCCGTGTCCTTGATCCCCTTATATGTTCCTTTGTTCGCATAAATGGCACAGACAGATCATGATCGATATCTAGACATCTGTATTGAGTGCTCGACTGTCTACCGCTTTTTAAAACTTTGTTTGCAACAGATGAATAATAAATCGGAACTCATTACAAATGAGTATCTTTCATGTGAGGGTTTCATGTCTTATTTATAAATGGTAATTATGATAAGTACTCTCCATGAATGTATTTAAGAAAGCTTAACTTTTCAAACATATGAAATCCACAGGTATAGAAGTGAAGTAAGTGTGTGCGCTATTGCCTACGAAAAGTTAAAAGCATTACGAAAAACTTTGAAGTATTTGAGCTGATTTCCTTCAATGTAACCAATTTTTATCTTCTTCGAGATAAAGATGGTCGATCACTACTGTGTTATGTTTCAATCATATGTGTATTGAAATGTTTTCGGTGGTACTTATAGCCACAAGTTTCTAAAAGTTTTTATTACGGGATTTGTGTGACTGCAGATGTGGATTCATTCTAGTTTTGCATATGACATATGTTGCTTGTTCGAATAGGTCGCTGCTTGCAAGAATGGGTTTCCAAGATATGAATTATACAGGATAATATAAGAATGGATTCCACAAGAATCGGCTCGCTCAATAGTCCAGGTCGGCTAGCTTTATACAAAAGCGATTGCCGCCATGGTCGTTGCAGGTATTCTCTATGAAATCTAACAAGTTTGAGCGATCGTTTGTTTATATATGAGAATCTAATTTTAAATTTGTGCTACGTATAATCCTACTTTGCATTTCATAATCATATTTGTATAACTGAATACATTTTCATTCTTGATGGTTTACAGGGTACAGATTCTTGTGAAGAGGTACATACTAAGCATATGTATATAGTACGCAGAAGCTCCATGGTCAGACACCATATAGCACACAAAACATGGAAGATGATTTTTGTATAGACTATAGAGTCCACTGTTGGGCCTGAGGCCCTCATATCACTTTAGTTTTAAAGGGGTGAGTAGGCTTTTTATCATGTATGGGATGTGAGTGGAGTGCAGTAACCTGAATCTCCCTCGTCCCACTGTCATAACAAATGAAAAACATCAATTAAAAGACCCTGCATATCCAACAATACCAATCATCCCATCATCTTCCTCTAGACCTCAGTTTCAATATGGGCACGAGTCTGCACCGGACGAGCTGCACATAAACACGCTTGAAGAACATATGGTCTCTGTCTTCTTGTCTAGAGCTACATAACTCTCATTCATCCTCCATTACTCCCAAAGCGACAACTTCATCCCAAGGCATTCCTTGCTATCGCTTGTCATTATCCGTGCAAATTTATTCCCCGTTAAAGATCTATGAATAGACTTTTAAGTGGGACTATGTGATGAAATGTTATTGTAGAAATGAGTGTAAATATTATTTCTATGCGTTTAGCTCAAATATGGAGGGGGAATTGAAGTATTAATGAAATCAAACTAAACTAAGTTAAACTAAAATGATAAAAATGAGAACAATATATTTTTTAGTAAAGAATGATAAATTGATAATAATAGCAGCACTCACGTGACTTCCTCTCGAGCTTTTATGATCAACCATGGATAATTTATTATTAATAATTAACTTAATGATTGGATAATTTGTGAACCAACTAAAAATAATGAAATCTCGTTCTCCTACTTCTAATATATTCACACCCATAAAAACATGCAATGTAAAACTTCATTACTAACTCAATTGGAAAAAAAAACTTGCATTTGATTACTTTAGTAATAAGTGATTGATATAATAATATGTATAACAAAGTCTTGAATGAACTGTTGAGTGTGTAGCAGTGCGTGAGACTTGGACTGGGAACATGTCGTGTCACAGTGTCATTGTCTCAATTTGTTTGATAGGAAGGTCTTGATTATCATATCATAAAGGGTATGATCGTAATAATGACATTGATAATATCTGGAGTGTCGATGGATGTGTAATTTCGAGCGTTGTTATATGATATTAAGTGTACTTATGTGAGTAGGGTGAATCATTGGTATGCTTGTGATGATAATTATGAATGTCAGATTGACATGATAATTCCAAAGTGCTTAAACAAATGATCCAAGTGATCCTTTCTCTTTTTGTTCTTATCTTTTTTTCTCGTGTAACCCTTAGTAAGGGAGACGACACGTTATTAAGCTCCTATAGCTCACGGTTACTATTTTTTGTGTCTTTCTTTTTTTCTTTGTTACAGGAGCAAGACTTAAAGGAGAAGTGTGACCTAAGATTTGATGTTAGATGTACCTTATATGTGTAAGGTATTTTAATCTTAGAAAGATGTAAATTTTGTTCCAAAGATGATATTCTGAATTATGATCGACGTATCAAAAGTTTCTAAACTAATGATCTATAAGTGAACTTAGCTTAATTTTTATGACTAAGTCAAGAAGTTTATAGTTTTTGCTTAGATGAGCCGTTGGGCCTAACGATAGTGACGTCATATGTATCATTAATAAGTAATGAAAAGTCGGAGACTTACACATTCATTTTAGCTCAGTACTCTATTGCAACTGTCTCTCTCTCTGAAACTCATTCATTTAGGGGTTTTATGAATATGTCAGCAACTTGATTGTTAGTAGGAATAATTGTCTATGTCTAATAAAATGATATCTTATGTCTGTGTTATATCCTAAAGTGAATCACAGGATTTTCAGATATAGTAATTGCAGAAGTGTTATCATAATTAATAGGAGTTCAAAGGATACTTAGCCCATAATCAAGAAATTGTGACTTTATCCATAGAATATGTGCAACACAGCTTGCGCAGCAACGTATTCTACTTCTTACTGAACCATGACATCAATCATGAACCAAGAAATTGGCGTGATCTACATGTATTTTTCATGTCTATTCTGCAACCTGCAAAGTCAGCATCTAAGAAATCCATTAGTTCTAACCCAAATTCTTTAGGATACCACAACCTTAAGTCACGAGTCCTTTTGAGGTATCTTATAATTCGCGTAACTGAAGTAAGGTGTGATTCGTTAGGACTGGATTGATACCTGGTATATAAACACACTGAGTATTGGATATCAGGTCTACAGGCAGTCGGGTACAACAATGATCTAATGATGCCTCTGTACAGCTTCTGATCAACTGATTTTCTAGACTCATCCTTGTCTATTTTAATTATTGAGCTCATTGGAGTCTTTATTGTTGAGGTATTCTCTAAATCAAACTTTTTGATCATTTTGAGACCCATGAGACTCATTTGAGACTTAGACGTCATGAGTTTTGAAAATCTATCACACAATTTCTCATCAGTACTCCCAAAAATGATACCATCAACATGAATTTGGACAATAAAATATGATCCTTGTGATATTTGCTGAAAAGATGTTGAGTCAAACCCATGATGTATAGAAATTGAGTGATAGACAAACTCTAGTCTTAGAATGCCCCAGCATGTACCAAGCCTAAGGCTAGTTTGCTAGGAAATTGAGCTGCAATGGGTGCACAGCAAGGCTGGTTCAGAGAGAAACGCAGTAAGGTTGGTCAAGAGGAACACAACAAGGCTGGTTTAGAGAAACGCAGTAAGACTTGACAACATTGAGGTCATGAGTAAAAAGACAATAAGGGTTAGGCATATGGGCTTCTACATAAAGAAATGGTTGATCTTGAATTATTTTTGGCTGACAAAAGTTGTTGCAGTAAGGCTAAAGACAGTAAGACTGAGGTCAATAGAAGGGTTCAAATAAAAGGAAGGTTAATCCTGAATTGCTTCTGTGAGGTTACTATAACAAGGGTGGGTTCTACAAAAGGGTTTAGATGAAGTCAGAAGTCACAAGTTATCTTTTGTGTTGTGTCAGCGTACTTCTTTGCATCAATATCGGAGGTCTTTGCATCAACACAAGAGGTCATGGGACGATGAATATGGTGCCAAGATGGCATAAAAGTGACATTTTCAAGAAAAGATGAGTTCAACAACGGTTAAAAATTTAGGATTGCATATAAATACAGAGGCAATGCCCAAGATTTCAACACCTTTGAATTGCTGAATCTTTTTTACTCTTAAAAGACAAGCACAATAAGGTTTTAAGTGAACCGAGAAAGAAGTTGATAGTTGAAGATCTGAGTCAGCGATTGAAGACAGTGTTG
Organism: Drosera capensis; assembly: GCA_001925005.1. Lineage (NCBI taxonomy): Eukaryota > Viridiplantae > Streptophyta > Magnoliopsida > Caryophyllales > Droseraceae > Drosera > Drosera capensis. Next base: position 142,151 of record LIEC01011191.1, read on the forward strand.
AATAGCAATAGTGTTAGATAGACTATTCCAAGAGGCTGTTCTGAGTTCTGTTGAGGAAAAGGAAAGATCTCGTAATCGATTGTATTGTCATTTACTAGTTGTAAAGTGATAAGTTGATTATAAATCTAAAATAATCTCACATAGTGCTATCCTCTTGATTTATCACACTGATAACTATGGGAAGACTGAAGTAAGGGATATATCCCTATTTTAACTATATATTGTAACTAGTATAAAAACCTTTATAATTTAACTTTGTTATTTTCATTACATTTAATACTACTACTAATCAAATTCAACCAACAGTAGGCTAAAAGGAACTAACGTTACTGCACTAAAGTTTCGCATTACTGCAGTAAAGTTCTGTATTACTATAATAAGCTTAGAACAAATCTACTATCCAACTAACATTTATTAGTTTGACAGCACATCTTGAAAAAGAAAGACTATTCACCCCTCTCCCTCTAGTCTTACAACAAGCTATCTTGGGACTTTCAAAAGGGTTGTGTCTATTTTCCTCTCTTAAAGTCGTAATCAATAAGGAAGTTTGACAAAATTTCATAACAAGCTCTTGGAGGTTGTTTCAATCCATAAAGGGTCTTGTCAAGCCTGTAGACATATTCTGGATACTTATAGTCCTCAAAATCAGGTGGTTGTTTTACAGATACCTCTTCATGAAATTTTTCATTTTAGGAATACACTTTTAACATCTATTTGATATACCTTAAAGTCCATATGGAAAATATATGCTAAGAACATTCTTATGTCTTCAAGTCTAGTCACAGGAACAAAGGTTTCATCAAAATCGATATCTCTCTCCTATGAGTATCCTTTGGCAACAAGTCTAGCCATGTTCCTAATTATAGTCTTATTTTTATCTTTTTTGTTTTTAAAGATCTAATTGTACCCTACAACGAGGTAATTCTTAGGTCTAGGAACTAGGTGTCATACTTCATTTCTTTAAATTCATTGAGTTCCTCGCATTGATCCAGTCAGTATCCTTTAGAGCTTCTTCAATCTTCTTAGGCTCTACCTTTGAGATGAAGCACGCAGAAAGCCATTCCTCAATTGCAGCCCTTCTAGTCCTTACTGGATCAATTGTATTACCTATGACGTTCTTAGGTGGATGATCTTTGGTCCATTGTCTTCTTTTTCTTCAATCATCCACAGCTTGTTGTTGATGCTCTACTGTAGGTAACTCTTCTATAGCCTGTTAAAACTCTACTACAAGTAACTCTTCTGTAACCTGTTGAGGTTCTACTGCATGAGTCTCTTTTGTGGTTTTCTTTGTTGTGTGTTGCTCTTCTGCAATCTGTCAAGCATTCATATCAACATACACTATTGCATTCTCCTTATTATTTTCATGTGTGTCTGCAAGGTCAAACTCATCAAAGGATACATGAATAGTTTCTTCAATTGTGTCACTTTTTAGATTTAACACTCTGAAAGCCTTACTGACAAAAAAGTATCCTAGAAATATCCAATCATCTACTTTGATCCAAATTTTCCAGTATAAATTATCTCATAATAATGAATAAAACATCTACATCCAAAAACATGAAAATAACTTATAGATGTGGTTTTTTCTTTATATATCTCATATGAAGTCTTGTTGTATAATTTGTGTACAAGGCATTTATTTAGAATATAACATGTTGTATTTATTGGCTCAGCCCAATATCGTTTAGCTAATTTAGAGTCATGTAATATTTTTTCCTTTCTGCAATCCCATTTTGTTGAGGAGTTCTAGGTGTAGAAAAGTTGTATCTAATTCCATGGTCATTGCAATACTGATCAAAACCATATTGGTCAAACTCAGCTCCATGATCACTTCATATTGTAACAACTTCTAGGCCATTTTCAATTGAAATTTATCTAAGATGTCTTGTTAACACATCACATGTGTCACCTTTCTTGTGTAGAAGAATACCCATGTGTATCTAGAGTAATCATCTACAATGACTATTGTGTATTTCTTTCTACTTAAACTTTTAACCACTACTGGAGCTGTTAGGTCCAAAGGTTTAACCTAGAGAGGTTGAATAGGTTGATCCAAGTTATTGCTTTGGATTTTAGAAGATTTTAAAAACTTTGAATGCTACTATTCTATGCAGACTACTAAGACTCAAACTCTATGAGTTTGTCTCTGTATTGATGTAGCGATCAATTTCTAAAATTCTAAATATCTCAAGCAATGAAAACAAATAAAGAACACATAATTTATACTATTTCAGACACTCGTTATCAACTAATAATCGAGAACTTAGTCAAGTCTTTCCTTGGTGACCAGTTTAGTCAAGCCAAGAGATGAGTTCACTATCATCTTGTTTATGGCTTACAAGATAACCCCCTTTTTTATAAAGTAGCTAACTTGTTAACAAGGTGAAGAACCCAGATCTTTACACAAATCCAATAACTGGACTCTATTGTAGCTTTTGTTCTTCTATATAAACTAGTGAATTTTTTTTCTGTATTCTTCTCGATTTGGCTCACTTGAGTAATCTTTGAATTTCTGATTGTTTTGTAAACTTGCTTTTTTAATCACTCATTCAACAACCTTACTCACTGAGCCTCAACGATCCTCTTTTATAGGCTGAGGGAATGAACCGGTTACATATGTACATGACCTGATGTGACAGCTTGTCACATGTGAGCCTTAATTAATATTGACAGATTACCTACTTCAGATCCTCATACTATCACATTTTGAACCTCAGACCCTAACTCCAGTAACCATCTCTACTGCACTTCAGTCTGTTGCATCTTATTTTGCACTCAGTACTCTGAGACCTCGTCTGCATCCAGTCATTACTGCAACCTCGTCTGCACCTAGATCTGATGCACTTCATGCATAGTTGTGTTGATCTTCATCTGCAAGTTCAATCCTTAATCCTGAAGCATTTGTAGGTATTTTTTTGCCCATGCTTGTCTTAGTTGTTTAGTCGAAATCCTCTGTAGTAGTCTGTATCTGGTGGCCCACACAATACTCTTCATCTACGACTGTCTGCTCTCTAGCATCTGACATAGACTGTAGCTACCTACCTAATTTTCAGCCTAAGCACACTAACAACATCATGACTAATACTCCTAAGTTTTGTTCATCAATTTCTATACAAATGGAGGGATTACAAATTCCTATCACGACCAAAAAGATCTATGTGTAGCAACTTTAGCACATTTACGGTTTGATCAATGTTGATGCTTTTAAAACTTGCTTTTGTTTGCTTGCCATGTTGACAAGAGGTACATAGCTTGTCCATATAAAACTTAACTTTTTACAGGCCTCTAACCGAATCCTGAGAGAATTTGTCAATCTCTTGTGCCAGAGTCATGGTGTCTTTTTTGTTTCATTTGTGTAGAAATAAGTGGTGTCATTAGATGAAGTGTTCATGAAATCCACAACCTAAATGTTGTCATGTTTTCTCCCAATTAGTTTAATCTCATTGGATTTGAGATTCCTTACTTCACACAGGCCTTTGGTGAAGTTCACATCATACCCCTTGTCCCATAATTATCTTATGGACAATAGGTTATGACCAAGTTCTTCAACATAGCCTACATGTTTAAAGACTAGTGAACCTGTACCAAGGGTTCTATAACCTTTGGTCTTATCTACCATACTGTCTCCAAAGATTAGTTGGGGATAAATTTTTCTATAAATTCTAACAATAAGGCCTTGTATCAGGTCATATGTTTTGAGCATCCACTATCCAGATACCATGTTAGATTATAATGCTCCTGCAAGATATTTTAGTTAGATTGTCGTTCTCAAAATTTGATCCTATCCAATTGGTCTTAGGTACCCACACCCAAGTTGATTTCTTGAGTGGGGTAGTATAATGATAGGTCTTGTGACCTTCCTTGCCATATTTGTGACACACAATCTTTGGTCTTGTGTGTTGTGATTTATGAACTCTTTTGTTTATAGCAATGAAGAAGGGTTCACATTACTGCATTTGAGGTACAATAGAGTACCATCTCTCTCATGGTACAGTAGGGTAAGGAATCATAAATAGCCACAAGGTTGGGTGTGGCAAATGTTGATTCCATACTCCTATGGAAGGATAGTATACACAAGTAGAAGAGAGGGATTTCAGTAAAGTTGAGATTCATTTCTTTTATTTGATCTCCTTTGCCTAGTCTCTTCAACCCTCTTCTGCTTTGCTTGAGCAGTAGAGTTGGAACTCTTCTGTTATCCTATTATAGAAGGATACTTTGAGTGACTTGTAAAAGGGGATTTCTTTGCCTTCTAGATTTTAGATGGAATGGGGTTATCCATCACCTTATCAAATGAAGATCGGATATGTTGAGACTCTTTTGAAGTCTCAACCTTACTACTAGAGGATGGTTTGGTGGGTTGAGCCTCCTTAAAGGTTTCAACCTTACTACAAGAGTTCAGAAAGGTATTTTTAACATCCATTTGATATGTCTTAAAATCCTTAAGTGCGACGTATGCTAAAAACATCCTAACAGCTTCCCGTCTTGCTAAAGGGGCAAAGGTTTTATCAAAATCAATGTCTTCCTCCTATGAATATCCTTTTGCAGTAAGTCTAGCTTTATTTCTAATGATATTTTCATTTTCATCACTTTTGTTCCTAAAAACCCACTTGCATCCTATCATAAGATAGTTCTTAGGTGTAGAAAACTATATGTCATACCTCATTTCTTTTGAATTCATTCTTCTTGTATAACATTGATCCAGTCGTTATCCTTTAAAAGGTTCTTCAATCTTTTTAGATTCTACCTTTGAGACGAAGCATTCCTCAGCAGTAGTTTTTATTTATAATGATATCAATTTTAATCTGAATAATCTTGACAATAGATTTGTTTTGGTCATCCTTGGGATGGTTGGATATCATTGAACACGGAGGCTGCCGTGATAATTGTGTTGAGGGATTTACTTTAAACCTAACCTTTTGCAACTAAGCTACATAGGGTCGTCATGGATCTAGAAAGAACATGAGTTTTGGGACACCAACGAATATTGCTACAATTGGGGTTTTTAAGAACAAAAGTGATGAAACTGGTTGAATAACAAAATTTTGTTATTGGCTCTTGTTCAACTTCTCGGAAAGGAACATCATACACATCTGCACTTCCAGCTCGTCTATCGTGCTCTTCAACTTCTAACAGCTACAATGGAAAGTCAAAATCAATCGCGTTTACAAAAGGGGGAACCGTTTAGCTGGTTGAATAACAAAATTTATATTGAGGTTTCCTATATGTCTTCAAGTTTGTAAGATCGGAGAAAATGAAAGCTGGTTTTACCTCACTTCGGGAACCTCCTTAAACAAGATGTGTAACCATGTCATGCGAAAGCGACCAACCAACTCACAAGGAATACGAAAAAAAATACATTAGGATTTAGTATAATTTCCATTCAATAAGGCCGCCATAAACCTAAAAAGGGCGCTAACCCCGAACATAGGCCTCCCGATTCGGTTTCATTGCAAGTCTGGATGGACAGTCTCATTATTCGTTCTATGCACACAATGAAAGAAGCTGTTAAAGGCTCCGCTAACGAAAATAGAGCAATTGAGCTACAGAAGAGCTCATGCTTACCCTATGCATAAAAAAAAGGGCAAACCAAATGCGAGGGAAGCTAGGCCAAACCAATTTGTGAATCTAGCTTACAACAAGATCTGTGACGATAAGGTCTCTAGATCCCATTGCTTCCTAAGGTGGTAAGCCTCACTAACGAGACTACGAGGAAGAGGACGTCGAATCACTTAATAATGAAGTCTTGTGGTAGAAGAAAATTGACTTCATCAACACATCATTGTTAAGGTAATTGCATCTTAATACATCTCAGATTGATCTAGAATACCGTCTCGCGGGTCTATGTAGGTTCCATACTTAAGTGACGATACCGTCATCACATAAAAGACGTGAACTCGACCAAAGATTTAATATTTAGATTGATGTCATTTTTTTTGTTTGATATATTATGAATATTCATCCTAAGATGGATTTCGAATTTAATCAATTAAAAAGTTTCACCTTTTGTTTTCATTAAATAATAATGATGGTGGTGGGAAAAACTAGGAATACAAGATTGGAAGAAAAATAGAACATTAACGGGGAAAAGGAAAACCAAAGCAAAGCAAGGCCCCAATCACATACATGTGATGATGACTCCCCCCTAGTATCTTTCTGCCATTTCTTCCTCTCATAATTGTTGAAAGTTCCTTGCAGTGCAGAGTTGGATAAACAAACTAAATCAGCAACCGCCTTTCCCCTTTTTCTCTCCCGTCTTCTGTCGATCACCAACTCTTCTTCTCCCTTCACCTCCATCAACCAGCCAGCGATCAATAATCTCTGATCATCCAAAACCCTGAATCAATGGGGAGATTGTTTGTGGTGAGTTTGGAGGGAAAGTTCTACAGTTGTAAGCACTGCAAAACCCACATCGCCCTCTACGATGACATCGTTTCCAAGGTATGATAGCAAAGAAGATTCCACCACTTGGATTTTCCTTGTTTTATGATTTTCCATCATGGGTCGATTTCAATTTCGTTATTTCTTGAGATTTCTAGAAACGGGTGAAACTGATGATCTCTTGTTGAATTCGATATTGTGGAATTCGGTGAATGATTGAATGATGCTGTTGTTTTATGGGTGAATGAATGATCACGCTTGGTCTGCTTGTTATGTTATTTGATTGGTGATGAAGTATTTGAGTGGTCGATCATTGGAACTGTTGCTAAATCAAGAACTGAAAATTGGGTTGTAGAAATAGTATGTGGGAATTGAACTGGTTTGTTGCGAAATCGATAACTGTTGTGAATATATCGGAAATGTTGATCAAGATTTTGGTTAAATGAGATTCTTGTTTTGTCGCTTCGATTACTTTTGAAGTGATTGTAGGTCCTGGAGGTAGTCAGTGATTCAGGTTGCTTGTTAATAGTACGATGTTGTTCATTGACACGATGTGTGAAAGAGGAGCTTGTTGTCCTATGTCTTGCTTCATCACTTTACAATTGGCGATGAGGTGATAAGAGTACGGTTTAAGAGGCAAATAGTCCATATATTTAGATATTAGGATTGATTCAGTTCATATCCTTAGCAGTTGGCTTGTATTTGTTCTCTTGATATTCTTGTGGGATTTTCTTGCGAGTGGGTACTCTTTCTACATCTATTCACCAAGTTAGGTGAGAGAGCTCTGATGAAAACAAGGCAGCTCTAGAAAGAAGTCTTGCCAATAAAAATTGACGGCCTATTTAACCGTACCAGATCATTTGCCATATACAAGGGATAACGAATGCTTATTGCAGTATTCGATTGAAGAACTTACATGAACATGTTTTACGGGAATGTATCCACCCAGCTTGAGGAATTGTCCTGGTGCATGCGTGAGGATTCAGACAATAGTTATTCTCCTTTGGACTTGTTTGACGTACCCATTTTTGGGTTTATGTTTGTGCTTTGGTCGGTCTTCATCTTGGTTTTCATCGTAGTGGGTTTGTCAATGGGGCGGATTAACAAATCACTTACTGCGAAACATTTATGTCATGAAAGTCTAGTATTTGAGATTTGATTATATTGGTTTCTAGTATCTCCAGTGATTTATGAGGGGAAATCTGCCATTTCTAACTCTTGTTTTGAATTGTCTGTCTTATTCAGTCTTTTTACTGCAGGCATGGGAAGGCCTATCTCTTCAGTAAGGTGTAAGTTTTTCATAATTTTGGGGAAATGCTTAAGTATCGCGATTAGTCATGGGATTAGTTGGCTTGGTGTCTGCTCTGTACTTATCATATATGCAAACGAACAAGATGATTTGACCATATAGTATCTCAAGATATGCTCATCAAACTTGTATTCCTAGTTAATCCTTTCTGATATGAACCACTTCCTGAAAGCAGCTTTAGCCAATTTTCAAGGTTTCACTTATGCACTTCTTTTCATGATGATTTAAGTATGTTGACTGAGGGTCTGGCTTTAATTGCTTGAATCGTTTATCATTTGCCGGATAATTCAAGGAACCAGTACCATGGACTGTTGATGGTTACCTAAAAAAGCAACGAATTTGGTCTTGTTGAGAGAATTATTGTTAGTGGGAGTAGCATGTGTGATACAATGATATCTGCTTCAAGCTGTGGGTTTTGGTGGAAGGAAAATCTTGAATTCTCTTCTGTGCTCTCATTGTCAGTACTCTCCCACTGATCATAGCTCTCATTGCACTCATGAAGAAAAAGCTGTTCTGTTTGATAAAATTCGGTCATGCACCACCAAAAATTCGGTCATGAAGAAATAGCTAGGATACCTCAGCTTATGTAAATTTTGGTGGTGCATGACCGAATTTTATCAAACAGAACAGCTTTTTCTTCATGAGTGCAATATACAGTGCAACTTGCATTCGCCTGGCATATCATATAAGCAGCCCAAAGTCGTCCAATTACTGTAAAATGTGCCTCAATGTCTGCTATGCCATCCAAGATGCGTTTCCTCCCTTGACTGCTTTGCCATTCTCGCTTGCATTGCTTGACAGCGTGAATGTTACTGTTGGAGAGAAAGAAGACAGAATGATGCGGACAGGAATGCACACAGTTGTCGATATATTCTGTGTCGGATGTGGATCCATAGTGGGGTGGAAATATGTATGACTCTGTTGTACTTCCCTCATCATTCTGCGAATTTGAACGTCATAAGAATCTCGCTGATTTCTTCCATTTTCTTCTTAGGAGACAGCGCATGAAAAGGCTGAGAAGTACAAAGAAGGCAAATCTGTTCTCGAGTGGTAATAACCAGATTGATCAAACTCCATCTTTTGTGACAAAGGAAACAATGAAAGTTATTTCAGCTTCGGCTATGAAGACTGGTGCTCATTCTCGGGTTTGATGTGGAGTTAATTGGCAATGTGCAGTTTTAAGGTGCTGGGGCCAGACGGCAGCAGGTACTGGGGAAGCCATGAAGTGCATGGAGGGAGCAACACGGATGACCCTTGATCCATCTCTGCTTCTAATCTCTATGAAGCGTTTGCCTTGGGCATCTGTGTACAGCGTCCGACCGCCTGACCCTCTGTTCATGTAGTCATTGAACTTCTATTGTGCCGAACTTGTTTTCTAGTCCATGAAACTCATTCCATAGATTGGATATGCTTGTTTTCGTGCCATTGGAATCCTTTGTATAGTGCTTTACTTTGATATGGGAGCAAGTGAAATATCTTCCAGTTGCTAGTTGCTTATTGCTTATTCCATTGGTTTCTCATTCTATGCGATCTGAATTCTCCTTGCTAGACTTTCAAAATTAGGGAGCTGGAGTTTCAAAATTGCTGGTGAAAGTGACAGTTGAAAGGAAAAAACTTATTAGATCTTACTACAATTAACAGGTATTCCGTTTTCCATTATCCAAATCCCTTGTCTCCTACATTGCCTAGCTCCGAGCCTGTTGTAACAGTATTGACCAATTCAGCTTTCGATTGATCATCGCAAATCTCACAGCCAGTCGACCTGATTCACTTGCGAAATAGGATTTCCTTTTGCAACTTCCCGCAAAGACTTGGAGTGGAGCCGCAAGAGTTTTGTCTCAGCAGGGAATTTAATTCTGTTATTCTCCCAATCCAAACACCCTGAGCCACAGGTGGTTCCATTCGATTTTCATTGATAACACGAGCGAGATGAAGACTTGGAGCGTAGTTTACAAAGCCAAAGCGTTAGGGTATGAGAATGTGTTGCATATCGGCTGTTATTTCTCTATTGTGTTTGTGTCGGAAGATCCGCTGCTATTGAATCAGATGCAAGTCTTTTGAAATGCCTTGCTAATCTCCTTCTGCCGGAGAAGAGGTAATAGCACAAGAAGCTTAAAAGCCTTCTAAGATGTAACATAAGATGTAACTTGTGCCTATAAGAACTAGATTTCGCTACCACACTCCTATCAAAAAAAGAAAATATTCGTTCTCTAATAATACTTGCAACCATTTGATCCGATACTAAAATTTATATATGTATTGAATTTTTGTGAAATTTAATGAAGAAAAAATAATTTTTAGGGGTATTGGGGTTTTTGTGATAGGAAGTAATGTGACAAAATATGATTGAAGTGATTTTTTTAGATTAAATATTGACTAAAAAAGAAAATATTGCAAGTAAATTTGTACAACTCAAAAAAAAAAAAAAATGTGTTACATGTATTATGAGACCGATGAAGTAAAAACCCACTTTCGAGCTGAGAATAAGGGCGGATTGTCACACTACACTTAACTCTTCATACCCCCCTCTCCCATCTTGGTCCCTAAGAAAGATTGTTATAAACGATGCAAAAAAAAAAAAAAAAAAAAAAATTATATATATATATATATATATATGTCAGAACCGGACCTTTTTTCCTTTTATTTTGCTTTGTAAATGGTTTTCCGACCTCATATAAGAGTAAGAAATACTAAAATGAAAGAAATAAGACCAAGTCCAATGCAATAGATATATAGGTCGTTATAGTCAAATTATGACAATGCCTCAAAAATATTGTGTTTCAATGGAAAAACTATATCATGACAAATTTAGCATTTTGTTAAATGTTGTATCAAATATAGCTATAAAAATAGCAATGTCATTTTATGTTAACCCATGAAATTGGGGGTGCACAAATCCCAACACAAGAAGAACAATTTATGTGGCATTCTCATATTTATTGATCTATCACATAGCTATATTGTAGCACGAATTACACTGAAACAACGTTACTAAACTTTAACAATTTTATATTGGAGAAAATAGCATTTAACCTCTTGAAGTTTTGATTTTTTACACTTAACCCCCACAACTTTGACAATAGGCATTTAATCCCCAAAACTTGGAAAAAAAAACCTTGATTTTTAGTACAAGATTTCTCTGAAAATATTTTTTTTTTTTTTTGGCAGAAAACTCCCATCGTAGGGGCCATATGTCTATTTTCATAATTGAGGGAGATAAAGTGAAAAACGTCAAAAGTTCAGAAGGGTTATTTATTGTCAAAATAAAACTTTGCCTAGATCAAAATAACATGTAGCATTGGACTTGTTTGAAAACAATATACTGATTAAGTTTTAGGATTTCCATTCTAGCCATTACATGATAGAGAAAAGTATTCCCCTCCAAATTTAGAAAAAACACAGTTACATTTCGGTTGTAAGATGCTATATATGGTTTACAATGAATCGATCTCCACGAAAGAAGCTTTCTTTCTATCTCTTCATCTTCAGGTTCCCCGCACTTGGTTTCTTGAGAATCAACAAATTGTATAGATAGGGAAATGGGAGATAGGCACTTGCATCCAATTCAATTGGGCCCCTTGAAGCTTTTAGGGAGGCTTTTAGTGAACGGTTGAAGGGGGGACTTTGTTCTTGTAACCAATTCACGCTCGTGGGCTGCTATACCCTAAAGGCCAAGAGGCTTCTATACCTCCAAGACGAATGTCAGGGGTTAATTAGGTAAGAAAGTGATTAAAAGATGACCTTAAAGCAATTGATTCATCAGGCTAAGAGTCGCTTAGCACAGATTGGATTCAACAAAGGATGGCGTCCCAGCTACTAACCAGCGCTTTCCTAAGCTGCAGGAGAATTCTTTCCGAACTGCAATCTTGTAAACTGAAAGAACAACCCATACCTGCACAGCTTGCAATGTGATAACCACGACGCTATTCGCAGCAGACTACCAGATAGTTCCAGTTCTGTCGGACTAGTCTGCATCAGTACAAATCAATATGGTTACAATCCAACTCCATGCTCATCTATAATCGAGCACAAGTTTCTCGGCCAGGATTTATCCACACTGCATTGAACCAAACCCTCCTCCGGCACACTGTGTTGAATTTGAACCAACGCTGGTTTCTATTCCTGAAGAATTAGAAATTCAGTTGATGGCGAACTTGCATGATAGTAGCACAAGGTATCAACAATGACTAACAGGAAAAGAGGAGTCCAAACAAAAGCATTTACTACATAGTGGGCTCAATCTTAGCTCAGAATGAACAAAGAGAATGCTTACACAGCAACATGACACCAGTAATTTCGAACTGGCTATGACCTGATAAGGTCTACTGTATGCAATGTCAGTCTATGAATAGATTTTTACAGCTTCACCTACAAAAGGCATTGTAACAGAATCGATGTTCATCAATCTGACACAGTTTCCATGGATGAAATCAGGAAACAGTCCCAATTATGGCACAAAGACAAAAACCAAAAGAACTCCAGCGGTTTCACTGTTTGGCTTGATCTGATAAACACCATAAAATCGGTTTTGATTTGAGAACCCCAAATAATTACAGACACCAATGCCAACCATGATGTAGAAGTAGATAAGGTACAACTAGCTACAGCCTACAAGATAAAATGGGTATAATCAGCTGAGTTTATAAACCATTCGCTCTGATAGCTCTGCTCCGACAACCTTGGAATATTTAGACAACTGTTTTTCCAAGAAGATCCTCTGAGAAGAATTAAGAACTGGCAGCAGATCCTGCGAGCAGAAAACCACACAAGGAGTTGCACTAACGCTAAGCAATGATTTAAGGATCATGATATCATACCAACCTTCAGTATAGAAGTTATTCATAGTAATATAGGATAAGAAACATTTTTCACCATCCAAGGCGCGAAACACAGAATATTAGTCAAATTAAATTCTATGGGCCCCTTGTTTGAAATGGAATACGGTATATTGCATTCAGTAACTGGAGCACAAGGTTATAGCTAAATTAATTTACTAAGCTTCGTTGTTTTCAATAAGTGGAAGAAAAGTAGCGTCGTAGAATTGTTTAACTAATTTAGCAGATTTCTTGATATACCGAGGCAGGATAATTTGAAGGTAGGGCGAAAGCCAGCAACATCGTGGCCTTCGGCAGTCACAACCAGAAGGCTGTCTGGACCTTCTTTTAGGAGATAATAGCTTTATTAATTAAAATCTCTTAACACAGAGGCAGAATAATGAAGTGACGACACCAGTTTATAAGATTTTTAGCTCTATTGTCACTGCACACCAACTCTGCAAAGTCTGCAGAAACTTTAATGTCAACAGCATTTTAGAATTACTGAAAGGATTAGGAAATTGATGGTTTGTGATTGTAAGTCCAATAAGCTTTATGCTACCTTGATTGATCATAAATGAACTAACGCAAGTGATATAAACAAGTTCATGATCTCATTGGACTAAATGAACTTGAGGCAATGGTAAACTTCAGATAACTTTCTTAGTCATGACGAAGACCAAGTATGTCAAATGTCAATCTCGTTTGTGATACTTAAAAACTAATGCTATAAAGAGATATGACAGAATACACTAGATACTCTAGTTTATCTGGATATGATCTAAATATCAACTGTACTAAAGGACTGTTTCATTGGTTATTTGATGCTGATTGGTAGCGTACATGCAACAAAGGACCAATAACTTTTTAATATAAATTCCTCCAACACCTACATATTTCCCTGTAATTTGTGATGAGACTCCTAAATTCCTGACTCATATTCCATAAGCCTAATGAAGTTAATTTTTATTAAATAAAACGAGCATATCAATAAGTGTACTAGTTATCTTATCTAAGTTGTATGGGTAAGGTAACTGAGATTATCTCAGTTGTATCTTTATCTAATTCTCCAAATTCACGTTATACACTATAGAATTCTCTGAAGTTGTATGTTTCTGTTCGACCCTTTGGCTATTTCTATAGTTTCGCATGACCATGTTACTTGGTCAAGGGCAGCACAAGAGCATTTTTTCCAACACAGATTCACCGTCTGATAACGTTGATCTTGCAGGACATGTTCATATTCATTGATTTCTGATTATCACTTAACCGCAGCATTGCCAATTAATTATTACTGTTTAAGTGTTAAAGATATCACTACTTTCCTCCAAAAAAGTGACCACATACCTTATATTTGACCCGAGACCCCTTCAAGCCAATCAAAACCCTACTAATATCACCATGTTCAGCATCATTGCCTAAAGGGAATGGATCTTCGTCAGAGGATTCAGAGTCCAGATCAACCATTTCCTCATCTCCATCAGGAAATATGTCATTAGCGTCTTCTTGATCATGTTGCACCTCCAAGGGCTTCTCATTTTCTTCAAATGTTAAGGAGTCAACATTTTCACCACCAGAGAAATCTGACAGCACGACATATTTCTTTATATCAAGCACGGGTCTCACTATGTCAAATAGAACCCACCTACAGCAAAAACAAGTTAGCTGCAGTGAGCAGAAGAGAAATGAACGACACTATTGACCTGATCAAGAGGTAATTATTTTCTTTATGACAATAAATCAATCAATTTCTGCTTGGCTGGAATATACGTAAACTATAATGAAGGAACAAGAAAGTCCACAAGAGAAAATGAGAAACCGTTTAAGGCACACAACATACTTGATAGTGCAAAAGGAATACACGGTACAGAGTGATTAGTCTACACGAGGAGTTAGAGGGAGACAGAAGAAAAATTAAAATGAGGTGATAAGAAACAATATGGACATACTACAACTAACTACAACCAATGCCCTCCATGTAAAGGAAAAGAGGAACAGGTTTCATGAGAGAGACCAGCTTCAGTAGAATTATGGAATTAAAAATAATGAAAATGAGTTAGAAGAGTTTTGTCCATTGTGTATACTAATATGCTTTTAATGCTAGGCTGCAGTATTGTCTTTTGAGTAGCAGGATAGTAGCTAGGGACTCCAGTGCACTTGTCAAGTATGAGGAAGAAGACGGGTATGAAGATATATCGGTGGAACCTAGTCAAGACATGGAGCAATCAACAAGGAAAATTGTCTTGGACGAAAATCTAGCTGGATGGACCCTAGTAAATGCTTCTTGGTTTGATCATTATGAGTTCTCTGAAACATTCTTTGAAGCCTGTGCTCTCTATTACTCCCCTATTTTAATTATAGCTAATAAGAGGCAGGGTTTATTTGAGTTTCCTTTTAGATTCCTTAATATGTGGATCAGGAAAGAGGATTTTACGAGATGGTGGTGCAGATATGAACAGCAGTCTGACAGGGTGCATTGTATAGAATGACTAATAAGCTTAGAAGAGTAAAGCCTGTATCAAGATCATTCCATAAAAAAAAGCAACATTGCAGATATCCGAAAGAGTCAACAAAGCAAGAGCTGAGGTAGTTAGGTCGCAAACTGCATAGGATCAGTATTTTGATGGAGGGAAGAGATAAAAAGATTAGTAAAGTCACCAGGAGCCCTAGCACCTGCTTTGCGATAAAGAGATTTTCTATAGACAGCAAGCTAGAGAGTTTTGGTTCAAAACATTAATTGTAATACAAAATATTTCGACACTGATAATCAGTGGAATAGGAAAAGCACCACCATTTGAAGCCTAACACAAAGGGGTGATGGTGCAAGAGTCACTTTTGTTTTAGATATTATGCAAGAGGTGGTTAATTCTCTTCTGTCAATGCTAGGCTAGCTCTCATGGCAGGAGATTTATCAGCAAATTATTGCAGAAAGGCCAATCCTAGATCCTTGACATTGAGCATTGCTTGAAGCTGAATGTTTTCCAGTGGAAGCGAGCAAGCTTTGTTTGAGATGGGTGATGACAAGGCTCCAAAGGCAGATGATTTTACGGCATTGTTCTTAATAGAGTGATCGACTGTTGTTGGACCAGAAAAAACACAATAGACCAAGACTAAAATGGATAATAATGCTTATTAGTTCTTAAAACTTGTAATCTAACAATGAGTCAACCATCCACATCATAGTTAACCCTGTGTTTCATAAAACTTTGAAGGCAATGTTCATTTGTACCGGTAAAGGTGCAGAGGGATAAGATCATGTAGCAGCAATCTCAATGGTCCAAAACCAGCAACCACTTCGTGATTATCACTACAATATATCCAACTTACAGAAAGATATCATATAGCTTATTTCAAGTTCAAAAATCTGATAAGGAAATAAAGAAAAACCTTCACAATAGCACTATATTCCAAACACGAACTTACTTGTAATGAAGAGGACATAGAAGCTCTGATGGGCGATATGCTGCTTTATATCTCATCTTGCTGCAAGAATGAATATAATAGCCAAGGTAATACCATTGGAGGCTGGGACAGAACCGCTGGTTCTCTGTTACCCATCTTATTTCCTGAAGAGCTGAAAACTTCCCAAGAGATAGAAAGGCCAGATCTGGGTCCCAAAATAGATATTTACTTGACAAACATTTAGGTAGTATGTCAACCACACCAACGGCAACGAGCCGGCCATCAATCAGATATCGCTGGTGGAAGGACCCTAAACCACAAGGAGGAACTCTACCATCCCCAGTAGGAGGGACATACACCAAGGGTGAATCAACCAGAAACCTCATGTATGAGCTTCTAGTAACATGACTGGGGGTATCGTTATGCACTCGTAGCTGATATTTTGTATACAAAGCAAATTCTTCAGGATCAAAACTTGATCTTTTCAACTGGATCTCAATCTTCCGCTTCTTAATCTTGAATACCTCAGGCATCTTGCAATCCCCTATTCTTCCATGTTTATTAGAGGATTTCTTGGTAAGTGTTGCTGATTGATTGCCTCCATCCAAAGGGGTAGTTCTCACAGCGGAGTAGAAATTGAGGTGTCCATTGCAAGCTCTAGCCATTACATCAGGGAGGTCGACCAGTAGTTGCCAAGAATGTATTATCTTTTCAGCGACAATTTCCGCCGAGAGCATAGAGAAACCTTGTTCCCGATGACTATTTTCCAAAGGCCCGGCCTCATGGAAATCATCCCCCGCTGACTTTCCTCGCTTCAAGTCAGCAGCTATCTGAAATGAAATCCCACTAGTATATAAAAGATTTTCTGATCCTTTAACTAACTGCTTCTTCTTGGTTTGGGAAACCTTCTTCACAGCGTCTCTAGGAAGTTGAGTGTCTTGGGGAAACTCCCCAGACTTGATGCATAATTGAACAGCTTTAATAACTAGTTCTGATAAATGATCGATGAAGTTTTCTTCTTGGCTTTTCTCTTCCTTTCCACTATTGATGGTTAGGGAAACTGTTTCGCAAGAGTTTGATGAACTAGAAGAGGCACATTCTTCTGATGGATGCAGTTCATTAATCAATTCTTCCGGCTTCTTTCCATCCAATATTCCATCCAAATACCTACACACGAATATCTTCTGGCATCAAAAATAAGAATTGGAGGCAAAAATGAAACCTTGAAGGAAATTGGATCGAAATCCAGCCACCTTATGAGAATAAACAAATTCTTCTACAAGATGAAGATAACAAGGAGGCAAAGAGACGTCAGAGAATGCAGCAGATTCTAGTTCTAACTAAATTTACAAACAATATCAGATGATGTATTTGAAAAACAGCACACCTATGCTTTTAAAGAGGAGAACAAGGGTCATAACAAACAAAAAACCAAGCTTTTACCACATACATGGGGTCAGCCAAAATGTTACTCCTTGTGCAACAGCAGAATTAAAGTACATAAAGGACAAGAACTGATGAAAGGAGACATTTGACACTTTAATGAGGAACATGCAATACATAACTCTATTCTGAGCGGAAAAGCTAGGGTAGTTAACTTTGCTGACTTAATCAATTGCAAATGACGATCCATACGAATCACAGTATAGAAACCTTCTTCTCAAACACAGGCAAAATAAAAAAAAAAAACCACATTCTGCTCAACAGCTTCAAATAAACTCTTGCAAGAAGCTGTAATTTTGAAATGCAAATCACATGAGGAAAAGATGCATGATTACCTTTGCATTCGCTTGGACACTCGGAGCTGATCTTTAGAAGGAATAAAGTCATCTGCCTTCAGGCGTAGTGTATAAGCAGGGCAGCAGGTTGTTTCCATCTCAGGTTTGTAAAGAAAACATCCAGACCTCCTCCAACCTCGGTCCAGAAGCTCTGTAGAGAAAGATATATTTAAAATGCAATCAGTTGATAGAAGCATAGTGGAAGGTTACAGAGAAATTTTATGCTTGGCAAGCCAGGCACAAACCTTGGTAGTCATCAACAGTAAGGCTATGGGCCCACAAACCTGCAAAATATAACGATGGCCAAACATACAATTAAATCAAACGTAGTTGATAAGAACCTCATATTTTGAGAAGGAAGAGAAAGCGAGGCAGAAATGATATGATCAGCACCAAGAGAAATATTGGAAGCACAAACCGCACTTAGTGACTTAGTGGTACAAATTCAACCCAATATATTCCAACAAATGACTACTAAGTATTAAGCGCTGCAGACATAACAGAAACACAATGAACAATGACAGATGAAACTAGCTACCAGAGTGTAATTAAGTAAAAGAAAAGTTATTAAAGACCTAAGGTGGGATCACAACCACATAAACTGGTTACTTCAGGTAATGAGCTTAAGAAAAAAAAAAGATCATATAAGCATCTCATCGACAGGACAAAATAGAGACATGGGACACCTATTAGCACAAAAATGGTGTCAGATATAGTCTACATAGACTTTTTCCCCCAGAAATGAGTCAGTTTTTTTCAGTGAAATGAAGAAGCAACCAGCAAGCAGTTCTCTAAAAATAACGAGCATCACATTTGGCGCCATCCTTGCACTAGGCGGTCCCAAAATGCCTAAGTAGGAGCCTAGAAGTTTATCTGTCTCAAATTTTTACTTGCACCAACAGTTGGTTTATAGATAATTTCAAAACTTTATTCGTCTCTCAATTAGAGTCTCACAATTTCTCTTCTCAGCTTTGTCTTGCATCATGTATACTACATAAAACATGCTATATGTACAAATACAAAACACTATATTACCACCTATTCTACTGCCAAGTCATCTGCCTAAAACCATGCAAAGTCACTAGGGTGCAAAAAGGTGTTACTTTGCCTCGCTTTTTTAGAACAATGCCAGCAACTCATGCTTATGCCCTTTGTAACATTACTTACCCGTCTTTATGCCAAACAAGGGCACTTACAGTCATTATTCACTTCCAAAGACATCAAGACCCAAAGACATCAATTAGAAATATTTTCCATCCTCTACAGTCATTTTATGAGCACCTTGACCCCCACACCGGCTTTCATAAAGAACACAAAAAGTCCATGTGCAACTTAAAAGGTCAGTCTATGCATTGCTACATCTCCATGTCACAGAAGACGAGCAATGTTCAACCCTCTTCCCATTAATCTCTTTTGCTTTAGTGATTTGTGTGCTAAATTTGTGTGCTAACACCATAGCGTCAATTGTATAATTGATGCCAAATTATAGCAATACCTACACTTATTTTGGCACCAAGGTTGGGCTTGCTCTTATAACTACTGGTGCCAAAATAGAATTGATTGCCGGACGTCGACCCGCCATAGATGCGCACGGCGGGACGTTGCGCTCCACGCTTCCCCAGAGGCGGTGTCGGAATCGAGTTGAAAGGCACGCGTTCGCTTTCGGGCGAACGTGTGAGTCGGAATCGAGTCGAAAGCGTGTGGAGCAGTGGGTTGCTGTGCAAACTAGGGGGCGCGTTCCGTTCAATGGCCAATGCCGTGATTGCCGGACGTCTACCCGCCTTAGATGCGCACGGCGGAACGTTGCGCTCCACGCTTCGCCAGTGGCGGTGTCGGTGACGGCGATCCACGTGTTTGCTTTCGGGCGAACGTGTGTCGGAATCGAGTTGATCAGTATAAATCGGTTCGGGTGCCAAGTGGCCCGGACACTGTCGGTTGCGTGTTCACCCTTGTTATCGCGCTATGCGTACTCATTTGGTTTTGGAGCGGGCACGAGTTCGCACGTTGTTGCGGTCTCGGTTCGTTTCAATAGCCTAGTGAAGCTACGTGATTGCGTGTGAGTTGTTTTCTTGTGGCACGGAATCTCGGGCTCCTCACCAACGTGGGGAACCGATCGCTCCTTGTTGCTATCATTATATATACATCCAAGGGCTTTTCGCCCCTTGGCTGTTCATTCGTGGGATTCTTGTGGAATATGCCCTTGATGGAATTCGAGTCGGAATGTTAGTATGCGACTCCGGTCGCCTGCCTGCAAGGGTCGGCGAGCGGAACGACATTGAAGAATGCCAAGGATGTCCTCTCACATCGAATGTCTCGACGCTTCTGCGTCGTAATCTTTGTGAGGCGGT
>LIEC01011192.1:0-21414 GCA_001925005.1 Drosera capensis
GGTCGTCTTCAACCTCCGAATTTCCTCCTTTTTCTTTTTCAAAATTTCAGAAAACTTTGAAAAAACATAACGTCTTCGTTTTAGCTCCGATTTTGACGTGGTTTGATTCGTTGGATTCCTCTCGACGAGGGGTATCTCGTGATGTGATCAAAACTTGATCTTGACAGATCGATTTCCGGCCGTGAACAGTAACTTCCGGCAAGAACTCCGAAAAAACTCGCATCCGGCTCTGATACCACTTGTTAAGAATTTTGATCACAAATAAAGGAAGAAAAGTATTCTATTGATGAATAGAATTGAGATTTTACAAATCCCTCAAAAACTTCCTAAACCGATGCAATCATCGGAGGTAGACACTTTGTATTGTGTTTGATCCCTTTGCTTCTGGAGGATGGGATGATTTTTCAGGCTCAACCCCTTCCCCTTTTATAGTGATGAAGGTAGGAAATGTGAAAAACCAAAAACGTGTTTTTGGTTTTCACCGGCCACTATTCACATGTGCACCGGCCACATGTTCACCGGCCACTGTTCACACATGCACCGGCCAAGCATTTGGCTGGACCTATCAATGAAGATCCATCTGATCAATCATCACCGGAAAGAATGTGACACACACACATAAACCTCCTGTGTGCATCAACCAAGCACACAACAATACCTACCCAGGTGCTCCGGTCATGGACATGGTCTCATCGTACACAATAGGTCTACCCCTATCATAGACTAACAAAAAGACCAAGACTGAATTGTATAGTTTACCCCTGTCGATCTCCATCTCCATCTCGTCCTCTGTCTCCGCCGCTTCCAGGTAACATTCCCGGCATGTTCCACCGCCGGCTGCGGCGCTGTATAGTTTCTCGCACGACAGGCACCGGACTTTCTCGTTCATCTTCTTCGTCTTGCTCAGGGAATCTACAGGTGTGTGAATTGTGAAAGGTCCGTTTTGGTGTTTTTTTTTTTTTTCATACGTGAGAGAGCATGCGGTTTGTTAACTGCACTTATTGTAGCCTTTTTATTTTTTTCTTCTCTATTTTTGTTTTTCTTCCAGGGTTTTTGAGACCCTGTCTGTATTACTGGTTGTCGTCATTGTTATCCTTCTATTATTGTACTTTTTTCGATTTTATATTAATCGAAATACTTTTTAATCATGTTAAACGTAAAAAATATTAATAATTCAATCCGTTACAATATACTTATTAACTCATTTTTTTAACTATTACGGAAAATTTCACTCATCAAAATCCATACAAATTTAACACACATATAAATTATCGTAATTGATCAAAACGTTTTGATTTAGCGTCGGGTCAAAATGTTTTGATTAATATAGGGCGAAGGCATAAATAGTTCATGAAAATTATATTTAATCCTTTTAAAATATTGAGTTGTGATATATGATAACATAACAAGTCTTGTTTTGGAGCCAAAATGAATTTAATGATTGCTAAAATGATTCTATTTTAGAACCAAAAATAATTCATAAATTACAAAACTCTTGTTTCAATGTTTAGTTATATTTTCGAAACACATGGTTCTAAGTGATTCTTAAATGAAAAGATAACATGATAAGAATTAACACATTCAAATTTGGTATTAGATTTAGATCAGTTCTATTTCGACATTGGATTTGAGTCATGATTGAAATTTATTTTTTTCGACTATGAAATTATAAATATAGAACCATATTTGACTCTAGGACTTAGCTTTTAGATCAATAATAATTCACCAAGACAACATGCACTTATCAAGAAACAGTATGCAGTATTAAAAAGATAACTCAAACCTTATCTTAAAAAAAAAAAAAAAAAAAGAACGATAACTCGAAAATACAATGATAGCATAAAATTAACAATGGTTCAAATTAACAGATGCTTATGACTAAACTCACGACTGATCATCAGAAAAAGAGTAGAACATGAAGAGGATTAGCAATCTTGTTGAATTAGAACCCCAGAGCTTGGTGGCCAAGGTGCGAATTCTATCATTCACGTGGTTCTTCCTTGGGTTCAATAAGCGGTTCATGCTTGGGACAAACAAGTGGCTCTTCCTTGGGAGGAATAAACGGTTTTTGATCTTCGAGCCCATCACATGGGTTGTGGTTATGATCCGGTTGTCCGCGGCTGTCGTCATGATGGTTGCCTGTGGTTCTGGTAGTGGTGGTTGTCATCGCAGTGGCATATCCCATGGTAACAATGGTCGTGGTAGTGGTGACGGTGGTTCTCCGGTCTTCAGGGATATGTGGCCATGGGTGAGACTGTTTCCTGCCAAGACAAGGTCTTGTTCGTCGTAGCACAAGCCCTTCTTCTTGCTTAACCTTCTTCATGAAGGACCTTTGGCGGGATGACCGACTTGATTCAGCTGCCTCATCGTCGCTTCCGTTTCATCGGAGAACTTCACAACGAGGCTGCAACGATGCAAACGATGGATGTGGAGCGGTGTTGCTGAAAGAATCAGAAGACTGTTGACGGAGAAATTATGCCACTAAATCAAATCTTGATAGAAACTACGAAATATAATGGTTAAATAAGATTACAATATGAGATCTTAAACGACAAATAAGATTATGAGATGAAAGATAACATTATTAGTAATATCATATTATAAAAAAAAAAGTCATATCCCAATCCCTCGGTCAAAAAAGTACACCATCTAAGGCCCAATTCCAAGAATGAGGATATCTGATCTATGAAAATAGTTGAAAGAAAAAATAATGAGCTGTTAAAAAACAAAGAAAAAAGACCATTGTGATGTACCAAGCTAAAAGTTAGACCGTTGTATCTTACTAATCACATAGAATCATGCATAAGCCAATCGCTTAAATCAATTCATCTATGTACAAATCGAACATCAACTACTATCAAATTCCTGACATGCAGATATTACACGGGATCACAGAGGGACCTAAGCAATATTCTGTAAATGCCAAAACGTACACAGCACAAATTCTAGATAATAAAGCTGTATAGACATATTAGCAATTTGGTGCCACGTCAGCTCTTCCGATCTATATACAAAAATTTGCATAAACGTAAGCTGACTATACCAACTTTATAACCACATTTGAGGGGAGACAGACAGAAAGTCGATGGCAGTACCGTTAAGATTGTTTTGTCCCACAGCTACCACTTTTCAGTGGTTTCATGCCTATAAACAAGGCTGTCATCGCACGCTTGAAAGGAATGAAACTTCAATCGTTGTTCAACTTATCACCAACGACATAGCGGCTAGTGTTTGTTTCTAGACCTGTTGTGTGAAGCTGATTTCTCCTCTTCACAAGACGCAATGCTGTCTGCCTATCATCCCGAGCCTCAATCGATTCGGGCTGCATCATTCAAACACAGTTTAGTTAGATAACCAACCTAGCCTTCTTGAAAAAAGGGTCCTGGACAACAAGAGAGCGTAGTTGTGACCCTCAGCAATGAATCCCACCTTGAGTGATAAGGCCGTGTCAAAGCTTTCCACAGCATTGTCGGGTTCCCCAAAGTTCAGTTGCGCCCTGCCAAGAGTGAGCCAGGCCTACAAGAAGTCCAGCAGCTATGTGAAATTTCATACAAATAAGTTTCTCACGTGGTGCTTTTGATGAACAAGCGTCACACAAAAAAGGATACAGAGCATAGACAGCAAAGCAAATATCAGAAGCTAATTAAAAGCAAGATTATTGCAAGCAAGTCATGTGTTTCCACCCTAATGATCAGCTGGTGGGTCACTCGGCAAAGAGCATAGAAAGTTCCAGGGATGCAGAAATGACAGTATCAAGCATGTTATATGAAGAAAGCACAAAAAGGTTATATGAAACCTACCAATATGTACTGTGGTCAATGAGCAGAGACAGCAAAATATCGAAGTCAACAGATCATGCAAAATTGATAGTTCAATTGGCACCACAATCTTGGACGATGAAAAATTGGTTTCTAAATTGCTTTCATGAAGGCAAATGGTAAAGAGTAATCGCAATCTTGTGCTGCAGTCAAAAGACATACCTCAAACCATGAAGGCTCCAATTCAGTGGCACCTGTCAAATGAGTTAAAACAACAAAATTCATGTATGATGCAATATATATATAAAAAAAAGGCAAGAGAGAAATTCATGCACATATGCATTTGTGCAATAGCAGCAAAGATTGGGAGACAAGATATACATACGTGTAGCAGCCTTCAAAGCACCCCAAGCATCTCCTGTTTCAAGAAGAACCTGCGCCTTCTGCTCATGGAGAACTGCTTTTTGAGGCATCAAATTGATAGCTGCCTCCCACTTTCCAAGCGCTTCCGAGTATCTTCCATCCTTAACTCAGAAAAAACGCAACATAGTTAACTTTAAATAGGAAACAGATATGCAGTCTGAAATAGACCATAAAACCATAAACTCTGTCAGCCCAAGTGTTCTACAACTACTCTTTAAATCGGCAACTACACTTTAAAACCATGACCAGTGTTCTACAACTACTCTTTAAATAGGAAACTCCAGGCAATATGAATTTGTAGCTCATCTTGGCTAAATATTACCAACTGAGCAAGGACAACTGAAAGGGTGATCCAATTCCCACCAATCTTGAGCGTCGTTACGTCAGCTTGGTTGGCATCCCTCATTAACCAGAAAATGCACCGTGATAAGCAAGACTGATTTTACAAACACTGCTTAATACTTGCAGTAGAAATTTATGACTTTTCCTTCTTATATGCACTAGATTAGGTTGTTCCAGATGATCGAAACGGAAACGAGAGTCAAGAGAATCCAGCATCCATTCCAGCCATTCCTATTTATGGTTCGGCATATCGTTCACTACACGACACCATACACACAAACATCCGCACCGGTTACGAAGACCAAAGTCGCCACATGAAAATCCATTTTCAAGAGTGGTTCGATTTCAACCACAAAACAATCAGATTTCAAATAGCGAATTTCAGCACAGCAGAACGAATCCGGTAAACGACTGGCAAGAAGCGAGAGATGTTACCTCAGCGAGCTTGTTGCCTTGTTCGAGGAACGACTCGGCGAGCACAGAGGCGTCGCCACCGTCGCCGACGTCACCGGAGTGTGTGGAAGTGTCGTCTAGGGTTTTATCATCGGCGGCGATGACTCTCCGTTTCGAATCAACGTCGTCAGGATTTCGAGTCGACGGAGCTGCTGATTCGGGTTCGATGCCGGGATTGTCGAAGGGCAAATTCGGGATTCGGTGAATGGCCCGGCGTTTGACGCCGGCGACGGCGGTTGGGGTCTTCCATGTTAGCTTCATTTTGTAGTTTAGTGATGGATTTGTTAGGGCCCCCGATCACGGCTGTTGGGAGGAGTGCAGTTGTGTGGTGATAATTTTTGAGCTATCATATCTCAATCCAATTATTCAAAAAAATAAAAATAAATCTAGAAGAATTAAAAGTCAAAATTTTAGTCATATAAATAAAAAAACACAAAAAGATAAACCTGAAAAAAAAAAAAAGAGAAAGATATTGCACAAGCGTTATTGCTTTTGCACAGGGAAAATTAGTCTCAAATCGGATTATTTTCTATACAAATAATTTATCCCACACAATAATTAATCTCGAAACTAATTATCTCACCTCTTTTCTCACTAATTAATCTTCAAATAATTGAATTAATCATGTGAAATTAATAATATCGACCTCTTAATTTATAAAAAAAAAAAAAGACCATACAAATATGAAATAATAAAAAATAAAATAAAATAAACTGGATTTCATCATGTAATCTTCTAAACAAACACATGATTTGATTATCGCCAGGGGCAGCTTGCTTCCTTACTATGCGAGATTCGCAATGTATCGACTGGACCACCCACAAACCGATTTGCCTTCACACACAACATATAATTTCGATTTTTTAATGGAGATTTCACACCCTTTTTTGAACCAAGCTCCCCTTTCATATTTGGTCACTGAAACTCTTGACCAGACCAAACCAGTGATCAGACCACCTGGTCTCTTGTGACACTCACTTAACCATGATTCATTGACTCAAAGGTTCAAGATTCACTGGCAAAATTACAACCATGCCCTTTTGAGTTCCTTCTTGGGCAGCAAGGCAAGACTTCTTCTTTACGCTACTACCACTTCAATTTCTTTCCCCTCATTTTTGCAACTAAATAAATAGCGCACTGTCTGGCTCTCAAGCCTCAACAACATACGCGAAACTGCCTAAATGGGAAAAACAGGGCTGAAATTCATCGATAATATGGAGAAGAAGATGGAGAAGAAAGGAGCAGCGTCGGTGATCCCGCCGAGGAGGAAGCTGGTGAAGACGATGATGTGGGACTTGATCGCCGACAGTGCCTCCTCAACCTTCGCTGCTACACGGGACAGGGCGGCGGCTAAGAACAAGAAGATTGGAGCGCTCGAGGAGGAGAAGATTGATTCTTGAATTCGGAGCGGAATATTCGATGGGTAGGTTGTTAAATGTATACTAGTTATTAATTTAGCAGGAATCAATGCTCGATTGGAGTCATTGTCCACTAGTCGATTAATTTGTATCCGTGTATGCTGATGAGTTAGAGATAATAATTCTATATGTATGTAATTTAATTTATCATATTGAGGTAATTGAGTCCAGATAATTCCGAAGCGAAGCTGCTCTGCTATGCTCCATTCTATTGCCCAGTTTTGTTTGCTTTGTTTCGTTTTGGTCATGCGTTTCTGATCGGGGCGAGTTCATCAGCGCCGGCATTGTGGAGAGACCTATCGGACTATGTCGTTCGCGTGCTATGTGTAGGTGGCGGCGAGGGAGAAGAGCAACTGTTGATGGTGGCTTCGGTGGGGCTCGGATCCCAGGGTCGGCGCTGGCGGGCCCCGAACATGGGGTCCACAAGTTCGTTCACACTTGTCATTATTCTATATGTTGATGATAGAAGTTGTAACACAATAACAGCATCGTCTGTCCAATATATTATTCCCACGTTGACTGTGCCGTTTGATCACGTAGACAATGAAGTTTTCAAGTTATGAATTGTCGACCGGACAAACAAACAATGAAGTTTTTAAGTTATGAATGGTTGACGGATAAATAAATAATTTTTTTAATTTATCATAAAATATTGAAAATAATTTAATTTGGATGTTATAAATGTGAACTAATTGATAAATATATGATTTAATATAAAAAATAACGCATCAAAATGAATGAATAATACAGTTTATTTTACATTGTTGTGATTCATTTTTTTGAGATTTTTTCATTACTCTCTAAATCCTCACTATATTTACAAATTTTGAATATTTTTTCTTCCAATAGAGATGGAAACATTTTAAGGGTCACCAAGCGAAAGACCGAATAAAGACGCCTCCGAACATTGCTAGTTTCATCGACGGAGGGTATCTTTATTCCCAATCTAGGTCGATTTTCATGGGATAGAAAGAAGAGGCGTCCTTAATACAACACGTCATGCGTGTCTCATCCCTCGCCTCTTCATACCATAAGTCAACAGGGGGGAGCTCGGAAAGATCTCTTCCCTGCTTGGTAGAGGCATGGTCCCTCTTCCCCTATGGGTTGATTCTTCTATTACATTAGGGAGAAGCCCATTTCCGTCATGATCGATCCACGTTCAAGTGACAATCACTTGGACGTGGATTCAATATAATGATTTAACCATCGATTCAATATATATATAAATAATGATTTACCATCGATTTAATCAGTGAAATAAATGATTGATAACTATTAACTCACGTTTCTTTATAAGATAAGTACATAATTATATAGTCAAGACTCATGATCACATAAGTCATCGGAGACCTATTAGAGCATCTCCAATAACACTTCATAGTCCAAATATAGCAAAAATGTCATTCCAATGCATGGTCAAATTTTGACATATTCTATATCATGTGCCATATATGACCATCAAAATAACAACGTCAAATTTTGACAATCAAAATTACCCAGTTTAATAGAGAGAAAACCAAATATAGCAAGAAAAATATAATCAATATTAAATGGTGTCACAATCTTATCTCTTGATCAACTACAATTGTCAAAATATAACGTATCCCCTTTAAAAAATATAATAAAATTATAACAAATTTATATTTTTTTTTTAAAATTATATCATTTTCATGTTTAATAACTATTTTCACATAAAATATTAAAATATCTTTATTTTATATTATATCAATTCATCCATCATTATTCCAGTTTCTTCTTTTCCTCATTCATTTTACATCATTAAATTATTATTTTTTATTAATATATATATATAATTGATCAAAATGTTATAATTTAAATATTAAAATATAGATATATCTATACATCAAGAGCAACTATTGCTATTTCGAACACCAGTGTCCTCACTCCCAAGCATTGCACCAAAACCCTAACCCAAATGCTCCACAAAATCCTCACATTCCACCCCATCAAGAACCCTAAACCCCCAAATCATCTACTGAACCCTAGCCCTCTGGTCCTCCACAAAGGACCCGGATCTCGAATGATCCCTCTCACGCAATCGTCGTTGGATCGTGAACAATCAGATCAAGAACATCATTCTCCGGCAACCCAATCAATCGCTTCCCATCTCCGATCTCCAAAAGAAGTTCAAAACCCTATATCTTCGAGGTAAGGCTCTCAATTGGCTCAAAAATTACGCTTGCTTCTTCGAAATTGAAAGCAATGGTGTCAATGGGGAGAAGATTTGTCGATTGACGAAGCGGATGATGGAGCTGGTGGAGGAGGAGGAGGAGATTAGGGTGTCGGGGGAGACGGCGATGGTGAGGCGGTTGGCGAAGGTGTCGGGGGAGACGGCCAATGTGGCGAAGATCAGTGAGTTGAAGAGGAATCTGGGGTTGCCTGATGATTACTTGATTAGCGTTGTGCCGAAATATCCAGATTTTGTTAGGGTTGTTAATTATAGCGGGAGGCACACGATGGAGATTGAGCTCTTGAATTGGCATGATGAATTGGCGGTTTCTGTGATTGAGAGTAAGGGTAGGGAGGGGAAAAGAGAGCCGTGTTTCTCGTGTTTGTTGCCTGAGACGTGGGTTATGTCGAGGGAGAGGTTTGATGAGTTTAATTCGACACCATATATGTCTCCGTATGATGATGGGAGTGGTTTGGTGGAAGGGTCTAGGGATATGGAGAAGAGGGTGGTCGGGTTGATTCACGAGTTATTGTCTCTGATGTTGTGGAGGAAGAGGTCGATCATAAAGCTTGGCCATTTTAAGCGAGAGTTTGGGTTGCCAGAGAAGTTGAATGTGTTTTTGCTGAAACATCCTGGGATATTCTATGTTTGGAATAGGTATCAGATTTACATAGTGGTGCTTCGTGAAGGATATAATGGGTCCAAGTTGGTCCATAAGGATCCGCTGATTGTGGTAAAGGATAAATATGGAGAGTTGATGCAGGAGGGGCTTCATGAGTATAATCGAAGACATAGGTTATAGAATTTGGAAAAAAAGAAGAGTGGAGAGGCTGTCACCAAATCTGGTAATAGAAGGTCAAAAGATGCAGAAACGTTGGAACAGGAAGATCAAGAAGATGAAATTTGGTCTGTTGGATCCAGACAAGAGGAAGCAGTCCTATAAGGTTCTCTTTGACGAGGATTCACGGTGAGATGTGCTAATAGTTTGCGTCAACTGTGTGGCCTATATTTTCTTCTGAAATCTGTGAGTTCAATGGTACTAATTACAGTAGGCATGTTTATATTATTTGGGTCCTCCTCATCTGCAGTAAAGATTAGTCAACAAAGGGCGAACAAGGACCACAGAATGGTAAGATTTTTGCCGATGAAATACCGGTAGTGACAGGTACAATTTCAGTGGGCGAAGGCCTTTCCGATCTGCAGTGATTAGAGCATATGGTTACGATCTAGTGGCTGTTTACAACTTACGGGGTCTGTCGTTCCCACGTATGTTCGAGGAGTGCACAGATTACTTCTATGCTGGGAGCTTGGGATACAATAATAAATTTACATATGCTTATTGGTCAGTGCAAAATGCCAATTCAGATTTGCTGCAGTTCACAGCTTTAGTAGGAGACTAGCCAGCCACATTGAACCATAAGTGCTGGCCATGTCGATCCAGCCTCCAACAACCACCCTAACAACAGAACACCAGACATCCGGTACCCTACCCAGGACAGCTCCCAACCACCCAAACACCACCAGCGCAATGCTAACCGCTCCCACCACAACCCCTATCCTCACCTTATATTCTTCAACGATCTGTGCTTCCATAAGGGGTACTAGTCCCCCAAAAGCAAATGCTGCAGCAGAAGCTCCCGCTGCCTTCAGTGAACGCCACAACCTCTGTGTACCAGATAGTATTACTCTTACCTCATCATCGTCTTTTACGTTCTCTGTTGCCATTGCCATCTCGTTCAAGTGTGCCATCTCTGTGTCCAACTGAGCATGGACGGAAACATACTCCCCGATGGCCATGCTGCAAGCCCCTGCTACAAGGCCCGCAACTCCTGCAATCATGATGTTCCTTGCATCATTTCACAGCCCCAACACCAATCATTATTGAAGAGATCGAGACCAGGCCATCATTTGCTCCGAGGATGGCTGCACAAAGACGACGTGCTCATGTTGAGTATTCAAATATCTTGTTAGCACCTTCTTCATTGTCCAGTGGTGGGTTGGTGCTGTCATCAACGGCTTGATCCATCGGAATTTTGGCAATGATCAGGATGGTGTTGGCTGTGGCGGCTGTTATGGTGGCGGCATCATAGTGTAATGTATGAGCTTTATATAGAGTTGGACGCATGCTAGCTCCATTGATCAAAAACTCATGACTAACTTGTTTTGTTGGACATGTTCATGCTGTAGAGGAAACATAAAATGTGTAGAGTAATACTATGAGGCAATGATGGAATTCAATCAGTGTCTTAGTGTTTCTAGTCCACGACAAATTTCTATTAAAAAATCTTAGTCGTTATTTTTCATAAACACATTAGGTAAAATATTTATGAGCTTGAGATGATTAGGGCATTAGATTTTCTGTTGTTGTTGGTGTAGGCTGGTAGCTAAGCTACGAAAGCGAGTAAAGATGGCGGTTAAATGGATCGATGAGCAAGAAAGCACTGACTGCTGAGAATAGGGAACTTAAACTACGTTTGCAGGCCCTGGAGCAACAAACCCAACTTAGAGATGGTATGCACGCATATCATTAAGGTTGTTTACTTTGTTCTGATTGTGATACAACGCTCTCGTGCAAATTTATCCCCGACATCCTGAAACTTGAGGCAGTGCAGGCAATCAGGGTCACTTTATAGCTCTTATCTCCCGATGAAAGTGGGAAAGATATTCGATGCCAGGGAAGTGACATAACGAAGTGTTCCCTTGTTGCTTCATGCATTTGAAATCCAGTTTTTCTTCTTTGTCAACAATTAGCTCCTCAGAATTTCGTATATTTGCAAGGCTAAGGTTTATGTTTTCCTGGTGCATCAGTTCTTCACGAAGCCCTTGGAGAAGAAGTTCAAAGGCTTGGAGAAGTTCCAGTCGGAGCTGGCGATGGTGTCATTAGAGGATCGACTCCCCAGTTACCCTTGCCAGCTCATGGTGGCAACAAACAGGCGCTACAACAGCAACAACAACAACAACCTCACTCGACATGGGCATCTCCTACGAGCAACCTGCACACTCCTGATCAGCAACATCAATCCAGCTTCGTGGGTTTCAACTATAGGGTTCGATGAAAGAAAGAACAAGCTGTTCTTTCTTATGGTGTTATAAGTTTGTAGGTGCAAGCGTGTTGTACATATAATTATGTTATGTACATGTGATGTGAGTAGCGAAATGAGGTTCTTTCCGGCTGTTGTATTCTGTGGTAACACATTCAATTTTTGGCAATATAACAAATTCAGGATCTATAACTGACTATAGTTGGGAAATTTGAGTGGGGAAATTTGAGTTTTTTTATGGTGTTATTTTCTCCGTTTTAAAATAAATGTAACATTTAAGTGTTTTATCTTTACTACCATTCAATAAGTAATTTAAGTAGCTTTCTTTTTGTCTTCAAGGACACAAACAAAATGACGCCCCATTTAGAATACATAATTTAAATTATTATCAGTATTTCATAATAATTTAATAGATGTTTGATCGTTCTATGACACCAATCAAACATTCCATCGGTAAATGCCATGATAAAAATGTCTTCGTTTATGAATTTATACACAGAATTCCCAATTAAAACAGCAGCATCAATCAAGCTCTTGGGACCAAATTCATTAGGATGAGTGAATACTTGTGACAAGATTCATCCTGAAAAATTTGATAGTGTACAAGTAGAGAAGCCAAACTTCTCTGAACTCATTGATTTTAGTTTATGAGGGAGTATAGCTTGATCCATATCTTTCCGCTGTTGAAGAGAATGACAGAGTAGTGGTTTAAACTTGGGAGGCTCATGACATGGGGGATCCGTCATTTGAAGTAACTGATTGTACAATCCGCCCACCCTTCAAGTAGAATGTAGACAATCTGCTGATCCAAATGGCATCGAGCTTGTTCTCTCATAAGTTCTCGAGTTCAAGTCTCGTGATGAAAAAATTTGGTTGAGAGAGATTCGCCCCCTTGTGGATCTAACCCTGCTCAAAATCAGATTCAGTAAACCAACCGAACTGTAGGCAACAAAATGAGAACAAAGAACAACCATATAAGTGGCAGATAACCTTTCATCGGAAAACATCACGTTCCTTGCTGAATTGGCATTGTTGTGCTGACCACTGACCTCAATGACCCGTGCAACCCAGCAAAATCTCACCTTCATATCATTCACAAAGAATATTTCATTCATCTTGATCATCCGAAATGAACAAAACAACTTTAAGCTGTTCCACATTCATTGTATTCATCATCAAGTTCTGCAAGGTCCATCTCTTCATGGTCGGAGCCCAATTCATCAACCATATTTTGACTCTCATCAAGCTCCTCCGATGAAGACTCATCATCAGAGTCAACATCTAACAAGTCCTTCTCTTCCAAATCCGACAACTCGTCAAACGTCTCAATCTTCTTCTTCTTCCCTCTATACCCAATAAGACTCTGAACCTTTTCCCTCCAAAGCACCAGCGGGGATTTGTCGACCAACTCCGAACCATCATATGCCTCCGTTAGAAAAGCATGATACCGCCTTCCCCTCTCCGACACATAAAAAATCCCAAAATGCTTCAACAACAACCTCATCAGCTTCTGAGGCATGACAAACTCCTGCCGAAAATGGGTCAGATGATCAGTCACCAACCTCTTCTCCAACGTAAAACTAAGCAACTCGTGCATAATCGCAACCGCTCGTTTATCAAACTCCAACGATCCAGCCATGAGTCCCCTCGCATCACCATAAGGAGACAGATACTCCCGCTTCTGAAAATGAGCAATCTTCCCACCATACCTAAACAACTTCTTATAATTCGGCGGGAACTTCAAAGGAAATCCGAGTGACAACATCCCCGGACGACCATTCCCATCATCTTTCCCACCATCCCCGCCTCCATCACTACCACCAGCTGCGGCCACCTTCTTCTCCAATTCAGTTAGAGCCCATTCTTTCCTCCACTCAACAAGCTCCAAACACTCCAATCCATCATCATCATCCGACCTAACGACCCTAAACAACTCGGGATACTTATTCACCCACCGCTCCCTAAAATCCCTCGGCAACCCCATATCCCTCCTAAAATGCGCGATCTTATCAACCCGAACCCTATTCTCTACCGCCATCATCAAGAATCGGGTCACATACTCCGCCGCCTTATCCTCATTCTCCCCAGTCAATCTCTCCTCCTCCTCAACAAGCTCCTCCCCCATCTGGGTCAACCCGACCCACGTAGTCCCTTTCCTATCCCCACACAATTCGAACAGTTTCGGCGATTTTCGGAGGAAATCGGAGAGCTTGTGGGGTCTTGGAAGGTTGATTTGGCGGCGCAATCGATCGAGGGTCGAAATGGGTGCCACGTGTTCGGGTTCGGAGGTTAGGGTTTCGAGGAGAAAATGGATTTTTGAGAAGATTTTCCATTTCTCGGTTGCGATTTCTAGGGTTTGGATTCGCTTGTTCTTGCTTCGATCGCGGACTCGTTTGCTTGTGGTCATGCTGCGGTGGATTAGGGTGAAAGGGTTTTGGTAGGGTTTTAGGTGGGTGAAGAGCATCATCGCCGGCGAGGTTCTGTTTGGGGGAAATGTTGGGAGAAAGTAACTAGTTATAGGCTGTACAGTAAATGATTCGAGTCGATATTGTAAAAGGCTTCGAATGAACGTTAACGATTGATGAGTCTATTCAGTGTTTGGAAACACTTCCTTCGAGATATGGGTTTCCTATGGTTTATGAATAACTAAAGAAAATTTATAAAATCGAAGATTGAATCGGATCACTCACGTTCAACTATCGAGAAATGATTGTAAATTACACGAACATGTTGATTGAGTTAGACCCTGATTGATCAGATATACTGAGCATGAGGTTTGCGAGTAGTTTGGCGATCATGAGCACTAGAGTAGTTCGGGTGTCGATAGGTGACTAGGATTTTCAGGCTGGGCATATTTGGGGGTCGCAGAGTTGAGCATTGCACACTCGGTCTCTTTCGGAGTAAAACCAGGACTGAACTGAATGAGTGTGTGGCACTTCTGTGGAACAAGAGTTAGACCCTCTCTCTTCAAATTCCTCAGGTCAGGAAAGCAATCTACTCGCCTGATGGTCGACACCATAAGTCATGAGAAGAATGCCGTTCAAGGTTCTATTTCTCGAGATGAAACTGTTGGCAAACACAGTTTAGGAAGTTAGTGAAGACAATGCTTCAAAGTATGACCTGATTTGTCAAAAGCGTACCAAACATCAGACATTTACAAAATGCTGGACGGCTGAACATGCCGAGAATTCCAAAAACCAGCTACAGATTCGCATCCCTGATCTTACACCTAGTTAGCTATCCGTCGCCTTCCTATATTACCCAACTTGATATTACCCAACATTCAAGTGTATGGATGAATACTCGCTAATCTAGAACAGTACGAATCCACTGCCCTGGTACAACTTCAGATGTCAGACGGCTTGATCAAGTAAACCCAGAAGCAGAAGGAAAGTAGACATGCAGCAAAAATGGATTCTCACAGTTGAAGCAGGCATTGGCCCTAATCGAAATATTTGTTTCAACTCCTCCCATCGCTACTGGTCTCCCCCGCTTTATCCTTTGCCCTACCCGCAGTCTCCCTCACCGCCCCCTTGGTCTCCTCTGCCTTCCCCTTAACCGCCTCTTTAGTCATATGTTGACGACCAGAGGACCAATCAAACTGTATTCTGAGGCGAGGAGAACTAGGAACGTTCTCATCCATCACGTATCCTGTATCGAGATTAGAGTCCGAATGTCAGTAGCAGAAAATCAAAGAACACTCTGGCAGGAAATTTGTCATTACAAAATGCCACCTGCCAGTGGATGAAATTGAGATTGACATGAAAAGATGGCAATTTGGTCATCAGTTGTTCTTTTTTTTCTTTTCCTCTTTTTTTTTTTTTTTTTTTGGGCAGATGATTTTACTCACCAAACTGATGGAGTAGAATGCAGGGAATGGAAGTACCTTGCAGGAAACTCACCAAAAGCTGGATTCTCAAATTTGACAAAGCCAATGATAACAAAATTCTCTCCATACTGCACCATCGAACCAATAAAGAACACCACGTTGTGATTCACCGTAAACGAAAGTTAAGAAAAATGCATATGTCCTTCCAGTTCCAGGGAAGAAATATAAAGATGATGTTATCAACTCAAATTGGAGCAGGTGCAACGCAAAAGATGAAACTCATTCCGCAAGTTTTGCCTCAGCTTAGCCATGATAGCTCACAAACTAATCAATCTGCAAGGTGCAAAATAGCATATTAAACACTATCGTCCCATCAATTTTCCCACTGTACTTCAACAATTTGCCTCAATATAATTTAAGATACTATACCCTGACTAGATTACACAGTTCCTCCATTTCGCCAATAGCAAACTATGCCCACTTACGCAGCTTCGATGGACATTAATAAGTAAATAACACAGCAAACATAACAAGAAACACTAGAAGGCAAATATTGATCTTAGGAATCCTCGGTCCATCTTTATTCGCTGAGTCTCATAAAAACAGGAGTTACCTCAAGATTTACCCTTTCTCAAGAGTTTGTCAGAACTTGAAAGTTCTTACTTTGCAAGTGTCCATACTAATTATCAAGCCAAAGTTTGTTCCATCTGTCAATTTTGCAATATCACTTTCTTGGAACAAAACATCTGCACAGCATAAAATATGACTTCTCTTTCATTCATGCAAGTTCTTCTAAATCCCACAACTATCAAAAGATAAAAATAAAAGAAATAAGTTGCAAGGCATTTTCGTGAATGATAGTAAGGGGACACATTATCACTCGTTGGCCAAAATGAAAAAAAGACAAGCTGCGCAGATCTTGACAGATTTCTAGACCCCAACAATGCCTACAAGTAAATGTAAAATGCACAATAGCAGAACAAGCAAATCAAAGAGTATTGCAGTTATACAAGAAACGGACTTACAAATTTGTTTGGTTTGGTGACGAGTCTGACTTCCTTGTACCCCATAAAATGGCGGAAAATATCTAAGTAGGAGTTAAGCATGTCAACCACAAAACAAGGCAAATGGTGTAGGAGGAAAAATCTAAGATGATTGGTGGGATACGGGCTACTTCTCTCCTCGTGCTGTCAGGTGGAAGGCCCAGAACATATAGGGTGCTTGCAGCATTTGGTGGAAGAAGTACAGTTCCAAGAACAGGCCTCGGTAATGTATCAACTGATTGTTGAAAGCCATATCCAACGCCAAGACCAGTCGGTGCAAATTCTGAAGCAACAGATCCAGAGCATTTATAACAAATTCTGAAGCATTTGTTTTCCATGACTCCCAATTGTCCATGATTTGACTAAAGATCTCTTCTAAAGAGTCGAAACTATCACTTAAGACAGATAACACATTACTGCGATACCACCACCAACAACAATACTAATTTATCAGTCAGTTTTTTTTTTTGGAACATAATTTATCATAGTCGTTCAACTTCAATTACGGACACTTATAACAACGAATGCCGATACAACACCGATTCAAGAACATCAGCACAAAAAGATAATCGATCGATCCCCTTTACAAGATATGCAAGAACCAATGCACCAAACAATAACACCACCAATAACAATAGCAATTAATCAAAAACTTTCAACTTCAACTGCGAACACTTACAACAACGAATGCTGATCTAACATCGACTCAAGAACATCAACAAGCACAAGATAACGCTCGATTCCCTCGATGAAATTTTCAAGAACCCATCAACCAAACCCTAACATACACACAGAGTGAGAGCAAGAACAGTACCATACACATTGCCAAGGTGTTGGAGCATCCCACCCTCAGAAGCATACCACCCCCGCCTGTTGACCCCACGACCCATCAGCCATTTTCCACTCTGCAAGTCGCAAAATCGACACAAACCCAGTTCAATTCAGACACTGATCGACAATAACCCCAACAAAACCCTCGACTTCGATCCAAAATGCGAGGGAATTTTGAGAGTGAAGGGAGGAGATGAAATGGTTAACTTGAGATTTGCGGCGGCTGGAACCCTAACATTGAAAACTCCGGCGATGTGAGACGACGTCGCTGCAGCTTCGAGTTACGATTCGGTTCCGTTACGGCGATGGTGACTGGTGAGTTGGTGACTGTGATCTGGTGTGGGAGGAAAAATGGGAGTAATGGTGTGTTGGCCAATGAGAGTTCGAAAGTAGTAATCAGAGTACAGCTTTTTGTCGAAAAGTGAGCGTCCGTTTATATACTTTTATAAATACAATAAATTAATTTTTCATAATAGGTATTTTTAAAATTTTCGTTATTTATTTTAATAACATAAAAAAATTATGTTATCGGTTCAATATTAAAATATATAATTTATATTATTTATTATTTTATATCATTTGTAATTTTTTTATTTGAGTTGTCAAAAATATATACAATATATTTGATATCTTAATATAAAAAAATATCACATCGTTATAATATATTTCGTTCATTTCTCTTTCGACTATTATACTAAATCTCATTATAATCAAGAAGATATTTATTTTATTTTAAAATCAACATAAATTTAACACATATATAGAACTCCAACTTCATATAAGGTCAAATCATTTTATTTAATTTAGAATAGAAGGAATACTGTATAGATATGATTATAACTTAATTGTTTATAAAAAAAACTTAATTGTTAAATTTATCAAAAAAACCTTAAAAGCTAAACTATCCTTTCATATTTTTTTCACACACGGATATGTCATTTTCCCGCAATTCTTCACAAGAGAAAAAAATTATCTAATTTAAAATTTATAAAAAATATTTTATCTTAAAAATGATGACAAAGTCAATGAATTGAAAGAAAAATTGAGACGATATTCGAATTTTATTGATCGGAGTTAAATAAAACAATGTCTCGTTGGAATTGGAACTCAATGTCCTTATTCAATTTTTTCTTTCTCTTTTGTCTTTACTCTCGTTCATTTTTATATTTGATATTTTGATCATGATAGTTGGATAGAATATATAGCATGTAAACGTTTTTTCCTAACATAGTAAATCATTCATATAAATGTTTTTGCATACATTTTTAAATAAATGAACAAAGATTTCTCTATATGAATTTTAGTGCGTTAAAGATGATACGCAAATTACAAAACATAAACCTTTAATTATTTTATTGATATTCGACAACAATTGAATGAAATTGAAACAAAATAAGTACTCCATATCATTATCTATAGTTATCTATAGTATATTATTTTTTGTATATTTGATGATTTATAGTATCGGAAATGGTGCTTTTTTCGTCCCAAAATATTTGCACAACGTGTATTTTGATATTGAGTTTCTAACGATAAATATCGTTTTTTGTAGAATTATTATGAAACATTAATAAAAGATTAAGTTGTGAATTTTAATTTCGTGTCAATTTAAGATATTTTTGACATTGTTAAGAATAAAGATGAATCTTCTTAAAATACATGTCGTAATAAATATAAGATGAAGGTAGTAACAAAACTACCTATCAAATTCTGATGTTGATAATAAAAATTAAATGATTTATATGAATAAAATAAATAATATATATAAATGTTATAACCTGAATGTCTTACATTTGGAGTTATTTTTTTATCGTTATCATTCTTTTGAGTTTTAAAGAAAATTCTTTTTTCCAATTTGCTTTGAAAAAAATTACATTACAATGACATTATTTTTAAAATATGTGGCAAACCATAAAAACCAAAAATAAAATTTAATTTTTTTTCAAAGAAAATTTAGGCACATTTTTTATTTTACACAAATCAAAAGGTACAAAAAGAACAAATAATCACAAGACACATCTCCATGATTCCAGGCTCCTTTGCTCAGACACCTCTCTCCCGTCACCTCTCTCCTCATCCTGTTCTCGTTCATTCTCCCTACCCCTTTGACTTGTACTTTGCCAAAACGCGGCCTCGCCAAAACCAAACCCCCCAAAAAAACAAAAACAAAAATCCAAATTCCACTCACATTTCTCCTCCTCCACCTTCGCCTTCACCGCCGCCGCCTGCGAATCCGGTCTCCGTCGCCGGAATCCGTCTCAGCTCCTGTTTAGTTAGTCAATAGCGACGCGGTTTGCTGCTCATGGTGTGGCTGGGAGATTGTTTACTGTGCGAGGTTTTCTAGGGTTTTGAGTCAAGTGCGATCGGGGGAGAAGTCGAGGAGGTGAGGGGGAAGAGAGGGAGAGAGGGAGAGAGAGAGAGAGTTGAATGGTCGCAGATGATGAGAGAGAGTGATGTGAGGGGATCAGGAGAGGGTGGAGTTGTGGTGTGGTGGTGGTGTTTCACATGGAATGGCAGATCTTCTTAGTTATGGGAATGCCGAGCGACATTTCGAGCAGGTCGAATCGCTTTTTGTTTCGTTCTTTGATGTTGTCGAAGTCGTTGTTGTTGGATCATGTGTGTTTTGTTGTGTTTGATTTTGGTTGGATCATGTGTGTGTGTGTGTTGACTGCTCCGATCTAGATTAAGAGTCATCACGGAATGTGTTTGGTCATTTTGGAAGCTGCTTCACAGGGTTTTGTGTTGCTAGCTTCTTGAATTTAGGGTTTATGTTGATCACACAATGACTAAATCCTGAAGTTTTGTTGATCTGAAAAGAATGGAGCAGCGTGTGTTATAGGCCGGTAGACTCTATATTGCTTGGATAGACCGATCGTTCATTTCGTCATTCAACATTTGGAAGAAATGTGGAGATTCTCTTGTTGCTCCTTTTAATGTTCCATCAGAGACCTCAGTGGATTTATATCCTGCATAGCCGACTGTTGTTTTTTGGTTAATGTGCTTCTGTTTTGAAATAGCTTAGATTTGCTCTATTTGTGCCTTAACCTTAGACGTTGATAGCTAACTTATGCTAATTCTTACAGTTGGCTTGCTCAATGTGATTACGGAGAAAATTGTGGATCATACTTTTTACTGTTCTACTTTTCTATCCCTTTTATCAGGTTTTGATTGGTTTGAAGAAGGGTACTCAGTTGCTTAAATATGGTCGCAAGGGAAAGCCTAAATATTGCCCTTTTAAGCTTTCTAATGTAAGTTTGGCATTGAACTTGTTGATTTAAATTTCACTTGTATGTACTCAATGTGTGAAGTATGTCTTTATTTTTGTGTATTATGGAAGGCAACGCTGTCATTCTGTGTTTACCATCTTCGGTTATTATCATTAGAGGAGCAGAGTGATTTTGAAATATATATATACTTGTGTAGTTTATTATCAAGGGATAAAGATTTCTATATCGGTGGTGCTTAAAGGAACTATCCCATGAAGTTCCTCTTAAACTGTCACATTTTAAAGCTGAGATAAAGTCATTGTGGTTTTTCACTATCTTCTTACAATTTTCACTCTGAAAAATATACTATGGTCTATCATGTATAGTTGAGTTCGCTCAAGGAATTTTCTTCTGTTATATGTAATCTGCAGGATGAAACTACCCTGATCTGGATAACGAGTGGAAGTGAGAAAAATCTGAAACTGTCATCTGTGTCAGGAATAGTCCCAGGGCAAAGAACTGTGAGCCTACTTATCCTAGTGAAACAATTACCTGCTTAATCCCATGTTAGCTATGCTTTTTTGCGTAATTTTTATCACTTATTTACTGCCAGGCTGTTTTTAGAAGGTATCTGCGTCCTGAAAAGGATTACTTGTCTTTTTCTCTAATATATGACAACGGAAAGCGATCCCTCGATCTGGTTTGTCTCTTAAGCTTTATGTTCTTACTACCTTGAGTCTTCACTCTAATGAGTCTGTTAACAGAGATTTTATTTTGTACTGGCTTGTTCTTCACTAGATCTGCAAGGACAAAGTTGAGGCTGAGGTGTGGATAGCAGGACTCAGAGCATTGATATCATTGGGGAAAGGTGGACGCTCA